>JAVJIF010009341.1:0-191440 GCA_038442645.1 Agave tequilana | reverse complement strand
AACTTCATGTTACATTGCAAATCGAGTTTTCCTATGTAAAAATACTACTAAGACTTCTTATGAGATGTATTTTTCTAGAAAACCCAATGTTTCTTATTTCAAAGTGTTTGGTTGCAAATGTTTTGTTTTAAATACAAATATTAATTTGGGAAAATTTGATGCAAAAGCATATGAGGCTATTTTGTAGGTTACTCAAATACTAGTAAGGCTTATAGAGTCTTCAATAGGTCAACTTTGACTATTGAGGAATCTATCATGTTAAATTTGAGGAATCTAACAAGTTTGTTAAGAATGTGTAGAAATTGATGCTTTAGATGAAGGCTTGGAGAAAGTGACCTTGGAGGATGCTTCTACATGGGAGACAAGCCAAAGGATGGTGATGGAAGTGAAGCCAAAGTGGAAGAGGCTCAAGGAAATGAACATCGAGCAAATGAAGAGGAGCCCTCTCAACCACTACCAAAGGATTGGAGATTCAATCCTCATCATCCAAGGACCTCGTCATAGGTGAAGTATCAAAGGGTAACCACTCGCTCTAAGATTCAAGATTTTTGTGGTAATTTTGCTTTTATTTCACACATAGAACCTAAAAATGTCCTCGAGGCGAGGCCGATTCATATGGTTGCTTGCAATGCAAGAGGAGCTCAATCAATTTGAGCGCAATCAAGTTTGGCACCTTGTTCCTAGGCCCCAAGATAGACCAACTATGGCACTAAATGGATCTTTAAGAACAAGTTGGATGAATCGGGTAATGTAGTTAGAAACAAGGCTAGGTTAGTTGCCAAGGTTACACTCAAATCGAGGGAATCGATTTTGAAGAAACCTTTGCACCCGTAGCACGGCTCGAAGCCATACGGATGACCTTAGCATATGCCATTTAAAGATTTTAAGTTATTTCAAATGGATGTAAAGAGTGCTTTTCTTAATGGTTATATTGATGAGGAGGTGTATGTTGAACAACCCCCCGGGTTTTGTTGATCCTACACACCCTAATTATGTTTATAAATTAGATAAAGCACTATATGGTTTAAAACAAGCCCCTAGGGCTTGGTATGAAAGATTGTCTTCATTTTTGCTTTCAAATGATTTTAAGAAAGGAAAAGTTGATAAAACATTATTTACCAAACATATAGATCTAGATATCCTCATAGTTCAAATTTATGTTGATGACATTATTTTTGGATCTACTAATGTTTCACTTTGCAAGAATTTTGAGTCATGCATGAAAAGGAATTCGAGATGTCTATGATGGGAGAGCTCAACTTCTTCCTTGGACTTCAATCAAGCAACGTAGTGATGGGACATTCATCAACCAAGCCAAGTACACAAAGAACTCATCAAGAGGTTCGGGCTTGAAGGATCCAAAGTAGCAAAGACTCCCATGGCAACCACTACGAAACTTGACAAGGACGAACAAGGTAAGGAAGTAGACATCAAATTATTTCGTAGCATGATTGGTAGTTACTCTATCTTACGGCTAGTAGGCCGGATATAATGTTTTCCGTATGTTTATGTGCACGTTTTCAATCATGTCCTAAGGAATCACACTTAATAGCGGTTAAAACGCATAATTAGGTATCTTAAGGGCACAATTGATTTAGGTTGTGGTATCCGAAAACTAACCAATTACCATGACTAGTTATCGGATGCCGACTATGCGGTTGTAGGGTAGATAGGAAGAGCACAAGTGGCACTTGCCAATTCTTGAGCAATTGTCTTGTGTCTTGGTCTTCCAAAAAGTAAAATAGTGTAGCCCTTTCAAACGCCGAGGCGGAGTATGTAGCAGCCGGAGCTTGTTGTGCACAAGTACTTTGGATGAAACATACTCTTCTCGATTTTGATTACATTTTGATCATGTTAAGATTTATTGTGATAATACTAGTGCTATTCACATGACCAAAAATGCTAATCAACATAGTAAAACCAAACATATAGACATTAGATATCATTTTCTTAGAGATCACTTTGAAAAAGGTGACATAGATATTGATTTTGTTTCCACAGATTTTCAACTTGCAGATATTCACAAAACCTTTAGATTATGCAAGATTTTCATTTATTGTGGTGAATTGAATGTATGTAAGATTGATACTTAAAATATCTTAGTTTGTTTTGTTTTGGTCTCTAATAGTTTGTTTTGTTTTGTCTTAAAATTTTTTAAAAACCCTTTTTGATGTATGCACAAAAGGGGGAGAAAATATATGGAGAAAAATATATGTGTTTTGTTTTAAATTTTGTTATTCCTTATGTATGTTTTCATAATGTTCATATTCATGTTAAATACATAGCATTGTTTAAGGGGGAGCTTTCCAAGCTCTTTCTTCTTTTATTTGTTTAATAACTCATATGTTTTGTCATCATCAAAAAGGGGGAGATTGTTGGCCCAAGGTTACAATCAACCCATGTTTAGTGTATTTTGATGATTACAAAACATATTAGTTATTGGTACTAATATAAATTGTTGTTTAAGTGTGTTTCAGGTTTATATATTAAAGAGATGAATTCTTCCCTAAAGGAAGGTGTATTGGACTCAAGACAAGTCAAATTGGGCTCAAATTGCAATATTGAAGATCAAGAGAAGATAGCTCAAGTTGAAGTCTTGAAGACCATTGTAGTTTGTAAGTTTAGTTTTGTAAAGATAGAATATGTGAAATTTGGCTCTAGGATTTGCACACACATTTGTTTTATATGTTTCTATGTTTTCAAATATTTATTTCTAGGTTTTATGCCTTAGTTTATACATACATGTACCGAAAGCTTTACATCTTCAAAAACTTGTTTAAATACATGTATATAAACTATTTTCAGCATAAAACTTAGCTTCAGATTTTTAAAGATTTTATACAAAATTTCTATCTTAAAATCTGCCCAGAAAAACAGTTTTCCAGGCAGACCGGTCGACCGGCCCAGTCGACCGGCTGCTGTGTCCGGACATGCACAAGTTGTGCATGTCTGTCGGTCGACCGGACCAACAGACCGGTCGACCGAAATTAGATGTTTGCTCTCTGTATCTTTCCGGTCGACTGGGTCGGTCGACCGGTAGAAGGAAAACTGTGTTCCTTTCTTGAGATCGGTCGACCGGCAGTCGACCGGAGCCATAACGGCTCTTTTGCCAGCAGGGTCCCGGTCGACCGGCAGTCGACCGGTAGGCCTGCAACACCTCCAACGGCTCTTTCCTCTTTGGGCTGTTCTGAAAAACTGTTTTATTTTCTGTTTTAACAGACTTTTTAGAGGGTTGTTGGGGTGCTTTTGCAGGTGATATTAGCTGGAAAAATCAGAGTTTTTAACCTATTCTCTCCCTATAAATAGTGGGAAATAGGCCTTAGTTATTTACCAAGAAAAATACAAGTTTTCATAGTTTTCAAGAGAAAGAGAAAAATAGTTTAAAGCTTTCATTTCCATTCTTTCAAATTGGTTTTTCAGTTGTTGTTTGATCTCTAATATCACTCTACAACTGAAGCTTTTCTCACCACACTTCATAGAGCCAAAAATTTCATATTCTTTCTATAGGTGAAGTTGTAAAAGAGTGAGAGTGTTTGTAAAAGAGTGTTTGTAAAAGAGTGTTGTGGTCTAGTTGAGATCACAAATTTGTAATCCTTGTTCTTGTGGAGACAAGCTCCTCGGTGGAGTTTCTTTGTAAGGTGAAGCTACGGGTTGAGGTCTTTGGAGGCCTAACTTATACGGGATCCTAAGGGGATAGTGGAAACCCTTCACGGAGGTGAAGGCGGGGACTAGAGCTACGGGCTCGAACCTCGAAACAAATCACTTTGTTTGCGATTGCCTTTGTGTCATCTTGCCTAATTCTCTCTTGCTTTACTTGCTTTCAATTTATTGCTTGAGAACTAACATTTATTTGTGCAATCCTTACTTGTTTACTTTTCTTGCTATATTACTTGTGTACATTTCATCATCGCATTTCATACTTGGAATTGTTCGATCACACCTCAATACAACACGGTTGCATTGCGCACCTCTAACCATTTAAGGGAATTGGGAGGAAGGAGTTCAGAACCTCGCAAGGGGTATTCGGCTCTTAGTCGTGTTTTGAGAGATCGTTGCATCACTCACTTAAGTAAAATTTAAAAAGAGCATTAGATTAGCAATTACACCTATTCACCCCCCCTCTAGGTGTATTTCACTTACTTATGCATACATATATTTGTTTAGTTTTATGCACTTCATTGAATATATTTATGTTTATCGTTATGCATGAATTAAGGGGGGAGCTTCCATGAAGCTTAACTTTAATCCATGCATAAATAACTCCATGAGTTTTGTCATCATCAAAAAAGAGGAGATTGTTGGCCGGCCCATCGCTCTAGCTTTGATGATGATAAACTCATGTAGTTATAGTACTAATGATCTTGTATTTAACTAGTCTCAGATATTTGATCAAGATCTTAGTAGGTGTTTAGCTTCAACAAAGGATTCGAAGTCAAGTTTTGGAGCTAGCACGTATTGATTCAAGAGCTCGCGTTTCAAGATCGCATCAAGTACTCAAGAGGAGTGTAGCTCAATTAGATCAAGGTTTGGACCAAGTCAAGAAGAAGAAGAAGATTTTCAAGAGAAGATTTTCAGAAGACTTATGTCGGATTTTTTAAGTGTCAATGTTTTGTTTTTAGATAAAATGTAATACCCTGTTCCCGGAATACGTACTTAGTTGCGTATTCAGATTTTCCGATCGTATTTTTTCGATTTGTTTCCTGTATTTATTCTGTATTATGAATTCCTTTTATGACTGTTTTGTCTTGGATTTGGATTCGTGGACTCGGAGTCAGCCTTAGTCTGAACCGAAGGCCCGATCATAGTATATTATTCGATTTAGTCTTTCTGATGTGTAGATTTGACCGATTTCAGTTTCAAATATTATTTTCCAATATATTAGATTTTCTGTGATTTTCTAGATTTTTCTGGAATTAAAATGAATTTCTTCAAAACCGGTGTCGGCCAGTGCCGCTGACCGATTCCCGAATTTTTATCTTACAAACTGTTTAGAATTTCTAGAGGGTTCTTTAGACATTTCTTCTTAGAATTATGTTTAATACTTAAATACTTTTTCTGAAGATTTTACGAATTTATGGATATTCTCCCGGAGTCGGTAGAAGACTGATTCCAGTATTTTTATTTCACAAACAGTTAGGAATTCATGATGGTCCTTTAGACTTTATTTCTTAGAATTATATTTTCTACCTACATTCTTTTTCTGAGGATTTTATGATTTTATGAAAATTCCACCGGAGTCGGTATCGGCCGTATCGCTGGTTGACTCCGGGATTTTTAATTGGCAAACCGGATAGAATTTCTGCAAACCGATTTCATATTACGTCTCAAGATATTATTTTCTATTTTCTGTAATTTTTGGGCACCGTTCGGGATACGTCGAATTTTAAGCCGAATTAAATAATATTATTTTAATATTTAAAAATCCCTTTTCTTTTCTTTCTTTTCTTTTCTTTTCTTTCTTCTTCTCCATTCTTCCAGCGACTTCACCCCCACCGCCCTACTGTTCACCCACCGCATCTCTCCCCTTTTTAAACCCATCCCTCCTCTCTCTCTCTTCAATTCTCTCTCTCACTTCCCAAGCTCTCTCTCTCTAAAACCCTCTCTCTCTCTTCTACTCTCTCTCTCTCTCTCTCCATCTCTCCCCCTCTCTCTCTGCATCCGGCCAGCACAGGGCGGCGGCCTGGCCGTTGCCAGCGCCAGGCCAGGCGGAGCGGCGCCGGAGGCCGGCCAGGCCAGGCCCACCGGCGAAAGGCGCCGGCGGCGCAGGTGGGGGGGGCGTCAGGGGGCCCCCACCTTTATCTCTCTCTCCCTCTCTCTTTGGCGCAGTAGGGGCGACCGACGCCGGAGCGGCGCCGGGGCGGCGGCCACGCCGGCGAGGTGGCCAGCGCCGGCGATAGCCGGTGCGGGCGGCGGGCGCAGGCCGGCGCCAGGCGCCGGGCGGCAGGCGGCGGCGGCAGCACGCTGCTGCTGCTGTTGAGCTATGGGTGAAAACCCAATAGTGGGTTTGGGTTTTGGGTTTAACCCAAACCCGACCCAATAAGGTATATTTCTAATTTAACCCCTGTAATATTTTTAATTACTTTTAGGCCCCTGTAAATTACAAATAGCCCCCTAGATATTTTCTGTTATTACATAATAACCCCTATGTATTCTTTTTAGTATTCGGGCGATATCTGGAGCATCCGGACTCTGATTCGGGCG
This sequence comes from Agave tequilana, assembly GCA_038442645.1. Taxonomy (NCBI): domain Eukaryota; kingdom Viridiplantae; phylum Streptophyta; class Magnoliopsida; order Asparagales; family Asparagaceae; genus Agave; species Agave tequilana. Next base: position 185,239 of record JAVJIF010009341.1, on the reverse strand, counting down.
ATTCTGGATCCGTTGCGATCGTAGGAAAGAGAGCTACGGTTCTACAGCTAGTTTGTGAGTATTCTTACTCACCAACACTTGTCTAATTCTTTGTATATGCATGTTTCCATATCATGTATGTTTGTGTCGTCAAATCGTGCCATTTGATTTTCAAACACAACCACCATTAGGATCTGTTCTGTACCTTGTTTTCAGCCTGTTAGGTGACTTGACCTAAAGACTAGTCGACCACTCCCTTGACCTTAGTCGGCTAGAGAAAACCCTTAGTTGAAACGACCCAACAGCAGTAGAATTCCAGAGTCCGGTCGACCGGGGAGTCGACCGACGTGCACAACGTGCACGGTTGAGTAGTCGGTTGACCGGCAGTCGACCGCTAGGAAGAACCCAAGTTACGGCGTTGTGTCGGTCGACCGGCAGTCGACCGACATACTCGACCGACCTAGAGAAACCTTGTGTCGGTCGACCGGCAGTCGACCGACAGTCGACCGACAGGCATATCCCAGTCGACCGGTCAGCCGGTCAGTCGACCGACCTGGAAAACCCAACTCTCGGCATGTTCCCAGTCGACCGGCCAGTCGACTGTCCTGGTGTATCGGTCGACCTCTCAGTCGACCGGTAGTAGAGTTTTGGGCTGCGGTCGACCGCTCAGTCGACCGTTAGTCTGTTTTGGGCAGAAATCTGTTGCTTCATTCCAACTCTCTGGAACCTAGTTTTAGTCGACTATACCTGACTATTAGTCGACTTGAGACCAGTATTAGTCGACTTACCTTAGTTCCCAGTCGACTAGAGACCCTTAGTCGACTACACTCTTGACCCTAGTCGACTAACCTTGCTTGAACCAGAAAAATTAACTCTCGGCTCTAGTCGACTTGATTATATTATTAGTCGACTATAGCTTATTAGTCGACTACCCATTCTTCCCTAGTCGACTAACTTATCCTGAATCAGAAACCCCAACTTTCTGTATCTCAGTTCTAGTCGACTTGACCATACTATTAGTCGACTTAGAGTATCTGTTAGTCGACTACCTATTTTACTCCAGTCGACTAACTATTCCCTGAAACCAAACCCAACTCTCTGTTACACAGTATTAGTCGACTACCCCATTTTCCTAGTCGACTAACTCCACTATTAGTCGACTACTATTCCACCCTAGTCGACTAACTTTGGATATCTGTCTTAATTGATTCCTTTCTTGAAACTGAACCTTACCCTCTAGACTTACATCACATATAGTATCTCTTGACTTGTCACTTGACAAACATCGTCTTCTATTCTTTCTCTCTCATCTTCTCTCTACATATTTATATCAGGTTTTGTGGCGCATCCCGAGCTTCCGTGGATTTCAGTATATTGGTGACTCAGGCGAGTGTTCTCACTCGCTACCCTCTTGCTTTACCATTCCATTGATTATGATAGTATTCTCGCTCTAGTCTTCATGTATTGTATTTCATGCTTTACATCTTTTATTGCTTTATGCTATGCGTGGCCGACCCTTCGTGGTCGTTGGACTTTGGATTACTGTTATGTTTACACTTGCCCTACTACTACTTCAGACTTGTTAGTTGCATGTTTCCTTTTAACACATGTATATCACCTGACATCTAGAGTGTTATCACCTGACCACCTGACCTACTACTATTTGGCTAGACCCTCTGGTTATGACCTGACTTACCAGACTATTATCAATCCCTTGACATAACTTGCCACCTGATTATTATCCATCTCTTGTTATGTTTGGTTGTTTACTAAATATCACCACTCTGTCATGCTATCACTTGACACCCAGCATGATGACTTGACTTGTGATTATCACCTTTACGGGAACTTTACTTTATTATCCTGTATCATGATCAGTGATATGTTTTCCTGCTTTACATACAGTGACCTGACTATATAGCACTTCTGTATTCCTTATTCTTGATCATGTCTATTTCCTGTTTTCCCGTAAAGTGATAATTAAACTAATGAATCCTAAAAAGTACCAACTTGTATTGGGTCGGGGGAAACATGCGGATATCGATATGTGTTCGTGTTTACAGTGGCATTAGGTTGTGCACTCTATATCCGGTCTGACCTGTGGTACTCCAGGGGACCGAGGGGAGAGCTGGCTCCCTTATTCATGTTATTATAGGGCATACATAAGTCCCTCATGTTGAGCCTTGCGGCTGGCTTCCGTTTCCATGCAACGGAACAATCCTGTGGCCGTGGTCCCGGGTATGTACGGGACCCACTGTAAACATAGTTCGTCGATACAACCGCTGATTTCCAAATAACAACCTCGACTTGCTTATATATGGATGTATGTGAGTTGGCCGTACACCGAGCCACATACCTAGATATATGGGTTAGACGAGTAATAATAAAGTGTCATAATAATCGGCTCTTTAAGTTGTAAGTAGAGGTATGTGGAATGGGACGCATACCAAAGCCTACATCTTAAATAGCTATGAATCTGTGCTGTGCCTTACCGTATTTGCTTTTCCCGGACTTTATATCGGATTTCATGTTTTATGAGTATTATGATATGACTACCTTGTAGCTCGTCCTTGGTTTTATTCTGATTTCCTGTTTTATGATTATCATGCCATATCTATTCTTACCTGCTCTATCCTATCTGCCTCCTGAGTATTTCCTACTTGATATATGCATTATTGTGCTCACCCTGCTTCACCACTTGGTTTTCCTTCTACACTCGCCTGGGGAGTATTATTTGACTCCCCTGGATCCTCACGTCCAGGTCATGGAGCTAGGAGCGTGTGATCGGAGTAGCGCAGTGGTAGCGTGGATCCCCAGCAGGCCTTTCAGAGTTCCATCCTTCCAGACCCCCTCTGTGAGTCTCTCGAGTTTTCCTTTTTAAACTCGTGAGTGTCCTTTTCTATTCATACTTGTACTTTTCCTTGTATACATGTATGTGGACACCCTTTTATACTGTTCATATATGTATATCTTTTGTATTCTCGCATTTGCGCACTAGTGATATGATATTCATGTAATATTGTGATCACTTCTGATGATAACTGTGTGATTGTACTATGTGTGTTGGAATGTATAATGCACCATTTGCTTCCGTACTCTGATTCTTGTCTGTACTGATGCTTAGCGTATATACGGGAAGGTAATTCGGACTTACGTATATACGTTGCAGTGACGTCCCCGTATCCGCGGGATCGGGGCGTTACAGGTTGGTATCAGAGCTTAGGCTCTAACCTCCTCAGTACGTCCAGAAGGCAAATCAATGGTAAAGAGATTTGCAACTGGAATACATGAATCTTGGTTATACATTCCAACTGCAAGTGCAGAGTTATCTATTTCTTGACTATCTTTCCTTTGATTTCAAATCCCTCCTTGACTATCTTTTCCTTGGATTCCTGATCTCTCCTATCTTTCCCCGTTTTGGTTTTATGTTTTGGTTTTATGAAGCCTTATACTATCTTAAGATATGACTAGACTAGGAAGGTAGTGGCTGGTTCTGCATGAAGCTATTATGGGATCTCTCGGCAAATTCTATGAAGCTTGGTATTCTCCAGATCGAATCTGATCTGGCTATCTTTCAGAAGACAACAGTTGGGATTCTTAATTATCGGTCTTCTTTATTATGCTCAGGATTTTCGGGGTTTTCTTTATTACACAGCCACGACATCATCAGTATTCATTTATTTCACAGCCACGACATCATCAGTGTTATTCAGCATTATTCTAAAGATTTATTACACAGCCACGACATCATCAGCCGGAAATGCAGAGTATGATTATTTTTCAGTTGACTTGAGAGCCCTACCTATAGTGCTTCATATCTTAATTAGTATAAATTCCAGCCTTTGTCCCCTTTGTATTCAATTTGCCCCTTAACGAAATTGCGAGGACGCAATTTTTGTAAGGTGGGTGGATTGTAATACCCTGTTCCCGGAATACGTACTTAGTTGCGTATTCAGATTTTCCGATCGTATTTTTTCGATTTGTTTCCTGTATTTATTCTGTATTATGAATTCCTTTTATGACTGTTTTGTCTTGGATTTGGATTCGTGGACTCGGAGTCAGCCTTAGTCTGAACCGAAGGCCCGATCATAGTATATTATTCGATTTAGTCTTTCTGATGTGTAGATTTGACCGATTTCAGTTTCAAATATTTTTTTCCAATATATTAGATTTTCTGTGATTTTCTAGATTTTTCTGGAATTAAAATGAATTTCTTCAAAACGGTGTCGGCCAGTGCCGCTGACCGATTCCCGAATTTTTATCTTACAAACTGTTTAGAATTTCTAGAGGGTTCTTTAGACATTTCTTCTTAGAATTATGTTTAATACTTAAATACTTTTTCTGAAGATTTTACGAATTTATGGATATTCTCCCGGAGTCGGTAGAAGACTGATTCCAGTATTTTTATTTCACAAACAGTTAGGAATTTCATGATGGTCCTTTAGACTTTATTTCTTAGAATTATATTTTCTACCTACATTCTTTTTCTGAGGATTTTATGATTTTATGAAAATTCCACCGGAGTCGGTATCGGCCGTATCGCTGGTTGACTCCGGGATTTTTAATTGGCAAACCGGATAGAATTTCTGCAAACCGATTTCATATTACGTCTCAAGATATTATTTTCTATTTTCTGTAATTTTTGGGCACCGTTCGGGATACGTCGAATTTTAAGCCGAATTAAATAATATTATTTTAATATTTAAAAATCCCTTTTCTTTTCTTTCTTTTCTTTTCTTTTCTTTCTTCTTCTCCATTCTTCCAGCGACTTCACCCCCACCGCCCTACTGTTCACCCACCGCATCTCTCCCCTTTTTAAACCCATCCCTCCTCTCTCTCTCTTCAATTCTCTCTCTCACTTTCCCAAGCTCTCTCTCTCTAAACCCTCTCTCTCTCTTCTACTCTCTCTCTCTCTCTCTCCATCTCTCCCCCTCTCTCTCTCTGCATCCGGCCAGCACAGGGCGGCGGCCTGGCCGTTGCCAGCGGCCAGGCCAGGCGGAGCGGCGCCGGAGGCCGGCCAGGCCAGGCCCGCCCGGCGGAAGGCGCCGGCGGCGCAGGTGGGGGGGCGTCAGCCCCCACCTTTATCTCTCTCTCCCTCTCTCTTTGGCGCAGTAGGGGCGACCGACGCCGGAGCGGCGCCGGGGCGGCGGCCACGCCGGCGAGGTGGCCAGCGCCGGCGATAGCCGGTGCGGGCGGCGGGCGCAGGCCGGCGCCGGGCGCCGGGCGGCAGGCGGCGGCGGCAGCAGCAGCACGCTGCTGCTGCTGTTGAGCTATTGGGTGAAAACCCAATAGTGGGTTTGGGTTTTGGGTTTAACCCAAACCCGACCCAATAAGGTATATTTCTAATTTAACCCCTGTAATATTTTTAATTACTTTTAGGCCCCTGTAAATTACAAATAGCCCCCTAGATATTTTCTGTTATTACATAATTAACCCCTATGTATTCTTTTTAGTATTCGGGCGATATCTGGAGCATCCGGACTCTGATTCGGGCGATTCTGGATCCGTTGCGATCGTAGGAAAGAGAGCTACGGTTCTACGGCTAGTTTGTGAGTATTCTTACTCACCAACACTTGTCTAATTCTTTGTATATGCATGTTTCCATATCATGTATGTTTGTGTCGTCAAATCGTGCCATTTGATTTTCAAACACAACCACCATTAGGATCTGTTCTGTACCTTGTTTTCAGCCTGTTAGGTGACTTGACCTAAAGACTAGTCGACCACTCCCTTGACCTTAGTCGGCTAGAGAAAACCCTTAGTTGAAACGACCCAACAGCAGTAGAATTCCAGAGTCCGGTCGACCGGGGAGTCGACCGACGTGCACAACGTGCACGGTTGAGTAGTCGGTTGACCGGCAGTCGACCGCTAGGAAGAACCCAAGTTACGGCGTTGTGTCGGTCGACCGGCAGTCGACCGACATACTCGACCGACCTAGAGAAACCTTGTGTCGGTCGACCGGCAGTCGACCGACAGTCGACCGACAGGCATATCCCAGTCGACCGGTCAGCCGGTCAGTCGACCGACCTGGAAAACCCAACTCTCGGCATGTTCCCAGTCGACCGGCCAGTCGACTGTCCTGGTGTATCGGTCGACCTCTCAGTCGACCGGTAGTAGAGTTTTGGGCTGCGGTCGACCGCTCAGTCGACCGTTAGTCTGTTTTGGGCAGAAATCTGTTGCTTCATTCCAACTCTCTGGAACCTAGTTTTAGTCGACTATACCTGACTATTAGTCGACTTGAGACCAGTATTAGTCGACTTACCTTAGTTCCCAGTCGACTAGAGACCCTTAGTCGACTACACTCTTGACCCTAGTCGACTAACCTTGCTTGAACCAGAAAAATTAACTCTCGGCTCTAGTCGACTTGATTATATTATTAGTCGACTATAGCTTATTAGTCGACTACCCATTCTTCCCTAGTCGACTAACTTATCCTGAATCAGAAACCCCAACTTTCTGTATCTCAGTTCTAGTCGACTTGACCATACTATTAGTCGACTTAGAGTATCTGTTAGTCGACTACCTATTTTACTCCAGTCGACTAACTATTCCCTGAAACCAAACCCAACTCTCTGTTACACAGTATTAGTCGACTACCCCATTTTCCTAGTCGACTAACTCCACTATTAGTCGACTACTATTCCACCCTAGTCGACTAACTTTGGATATCTGTCTTAATTGATTCCTTTCTTGAAACTGAACCTTACCCTCTAGACTTACATCACATATAGGTATCTCTTGACTTGTCACTTGACAAACATCGTCTTCTTCTATTCTTTCTCTCTCATCTTCTCTCTACATATTTATATCAGGTTTTGTGGCGCATCCCGAGCTTCCGTGGATTTCGGTATATTGGTGACTCAGGCGAGTGTTCTCACTCGCTACCCTCTTGCTTTACCATTCCATTGATTATGATAGTATTCTCGCTCTAGTCTTCATTGTATTTCATGCTTTACATCTTTTATTGCTTTATGCTATGCGTGGCCGACCCTTCGTGGTCGTTGGACTTTGGATTACTGTTATGTTTACACTTGCCCTACTACTACTTCAGACTTGTTAGTTGCATGTTTCCTTTTAACACATGTATATCACCTGACATCTAGAGTGTTATCACCTGACCACCTGACCTACTACTATTTGGCTAGACCCTCTGGTTATGACCTGACTTACCCAGACTATTATCAATCCCTTGACATAACTTGCCACCTGATTATTATCCATCTCTTGTTATGTTTGGTTGTTTACTAAATATCACCACTCTGTCATGCTATCACTTGACACCCAGCATGATGACTTGACTTGTGATTATCACCTTTACGGGAACTTTACTTTATTATCCTGTATCATGATCAGTGATATGTTTTCCTGCTTTACATACAGTGACCTGACTATATAGCACTTCTGTATTCCTTATTCTTGATCATGTCTATTTCCTGTTTTCCCGTAAAGTGATAATTAAACTAATGAATCCTAAAAAGTACCAACTTGTATTGGGTCGGGGGAAACATGCGGATATCGATATGTGTTCGTGTTTACAGTGGCATTAGGTTGTGCACTCTATATCCGGTCTGACCTGTGGTACTCCAGGGGACCGAGGGGAGAGCTGGCTCCCTTATTCATGTTATTATAGGGCATACATAAGTCCCTCATGTTGAGCCTTGCGGCTGGCTTCCGTTTCCATGCAACGGAACAATCCTGTGGCCGTGGTCCCGGGTATGTACGGGACCCACTGTAAACATAGTTCGTCGATACAACCGCTGATTTCCAAATAACAACCTCGACTTGCTTATATATGGATGTATGTGAGTTGGCCGTACACCGAGCCACATACCTAGATATATGGGTTAGACGAGTAATAATAAAGTGTCATAATAATCGGCTCTTTAAGTTGTAAGTAGAGGTATGTGGAATGGGACGCATACCAAAGCCTACATCTTAAATAGCTATGAATCTGTGCTGTGCCTTACCGTATTTGCTTTTCCCGGACTTTATATCGGATTTCATGTTTTATGAGTATTATGATATGACTACCTTGTAGCTCGTCCTTGGTTTTATTCTGATTTCCTGTTTTATGATTATCATGCCATATCTATTCTTACCTGCTCTATCCTATCTGCCTCCTGAGTATTTCCTACTTGATATATGCATTATTGTGCTCACCCTGCTTCACCACTTGGTTTTCCTTCTACACTCGCCTGGGGAGTATTATTTGACTCCCCTGGATCCTCACGTCCAGGTCATGGAGCTAGGAGCGTGTGATCGGAGTAGCGCAGTGGTAGCGTGGATCCCCAGCAGGCCTTTCAGAGTTCCATCCTTCCAGACCCCCTCTGTGAGTCTCTCGAGTTTTCCTTTTTAAACTCGTGAGTGTCCTTTTCTATTCATACTTGTACTTTTCCTTGTATACATGTATGTGGACACCCTTTTATACTGTTCATATATGTATATCTTTTGTATTCTCGCATTTGCGCACTAGTGATATGATATTCATGTAATATTGTGATCACTTCTGATGATAACTGTGTGATTGTACTATGTGTGTTGGAATGTATAATGCACCATTTGCTTCCGTACTCTGATTCTTGTCTGTACTGATGCTTAGCGTATATACGGGAAGGTAATTCGGACTTACGTATATACGTTGCAGTGACGTCCCCGTATCCGCGGGATCGGGGCGTTACATAAAATGTAAAGGATAGATTAGTTGGTTGATTGCTCAAGTTCATATACACTCACACATAAAATTTATATGTGTTTTAGAAAATACCGTTTTGATTTTTAAAGCTTCAAAATATACACGTGTTTTATCAAAACTATTTTAGAGCTCAATGTCAAAAACATAAATATTTCATCTCATATGTGTAGTGGATCATATCCATATACTTTAAACTTCAAAAGTGTCTAAAATATCTTGTTTTTATATTGGAGAAGTTTTGAAAAAAATCGTTTTTCAATTTGGAGATTATTTTTGAAAAATACAGATTTTTGTTTAAGCCAAAATTTCCTTATCACAAAAATAGTTCAAGATGTTTGTAATATGTTTTGATTTTTAATCAAACATGTTTGTATTTTAAAGTATATTAATGAACTTATTTTTTTAGAATTTATGAGAATTTATGGGATTTTATTGAAGGTAAAGAGACCATGTTTTAATCCCTAAAAATTTGTGACCTGGCCTTCTGCCGGTCGACCGAGACAGTCGGTCAACCGGTCCGGTCGACCGATGTGCACAAACGTGCACAACCACTTTGGCTGGTGGGTCGGTCGACCGACCTGATCGACTGCCAGAGAGCTCTGCTATCTGGATCTGGCCCCGGTCGACCGGGCGGTCGACCGGTGGAGAGTTTCTGCTCTCTGTAACCAGGCCTCGGTCGACCGGTGGCACAATGGTCGAAAATCCGACCATGGTGGTCGACCGGCCGGTCGACCGACAGCAGGATTTCCTGCTGAGTTAAACCTCAATGGTTATATTTTTAGGCTTATAAATTGGGGTTGTTTTGGGCTATTTTACACAAGATTTTTGTAGAGTTTTCAAGCTAATTTTTTCATCTATTTCAGAGGTTTTATCCATTTGTTCAAGCGCCAATATTTTCATATCAAAAGGAAAGTTTATCAAGAGTGTTTTGAAAAAGAGTTTTCTTGAGTTTTCACCATCAAATCAATCCTAGTTTTCTCATACACACTTGAGCTATATATTGTTATATCAATCCTATAAGGATCTTTGTTGTGAGAGTATTTTAGGTGATCAAAGTGTTGAGATCACCAAAGTATTTTACCTTGTATTTGAGGAGGCGAACTTGCGGTTCGTATTGTTTCAAGTTCTTGTGGGAGCTCGGTGTAGAGGTGCGGCCTCGGCAAGCTAGTGTGCCTGCGTGTATAGTTCTTGCGGGAACAAGAGAGGGACTAGTCAGTCCAAGAGTTCGAGTGTGAACTCCTTGTAGGTGTTGCGGCACCGAGTGATCCGGTGGGATCGATTCTAGTGAAAATCCTTCATAGTGTTGAAGGTGGAGATGTAGAACAAGGGTGCTCGAAACTCGAAACAAATCTCCCGTGTTTGCGATTGCTCTCTCTCTCTCTCTATCTCTCACTTGTGTTTATATCTTGCATGCTTATATTGATTTTATCTTTATATGCCTGATATATCTTGTGCCTTATTGATGTATGCTTGGGATTGTTTGCTCACACTTGTATTCAACCAAGAGAGCCATAGAGGCACCTCAACTCTTATCTAGAGGAATCTTGATGAGATAGTTCAAAGCCTTTCACCGGAATTCGGCTACACTCTTGTGTTATACTTGATGTGTTTAGCTTAAAAGTTTCTATTTGCTGTAATAGTTTTCAATTCTCACTAATTCATCATTAGATTAGCTGGTCACCTATTCACCCCCCTCTAGGTGTTTACAAGTGGTATCAGAGCTTGGTACTTTTGATTTGGGTCTAACAACTTAGAGTTAAAGATCCTCATTTTAACTAATCACAATATTTGTTTACACACACATAGATTTCATGTCACCTCCCATGTTTGATATTCTTAACATTCAAAGTTGGAAAGTTAAGATGTCAATGTACCTCAAAGCCCTATGTATTCATGTCTATTTTGCCACAATTAAAGATTCTTATTATTTAAATGGCAAATATCTCGAGGCTAATGCAAAAGCCATCCATGCATTAAAGAGTACCCTAAATGATGAATATCTATCTAGGGTTTCTAACTTTGATTCGACTTTTGTAATATCGAACACTATAGTCTCCATTGGCGAACAAAAGCAATATTATACGGGGAGTGACTCGGATGATGGAAGTGATGCTTCCAACTTATGCTACATGGTCTCTAAGGGGATAACACCCTTGAGGTAAACTCTTAATCCGAGCTAGAAGAAGATATTGACATGTCTTATGATGAACTTGCATCTTTTTGTCAACAACTTCTTGAAAAATATGATTGATTAAAAAAGACCATAAAAGATTGAAAATTAAATATGAGTCCATTTTAAAGGAAAATGATTCATTTCAAAATAAATTTGAATGCATTTCAAAAGAAAATGAAGGTTTGAAAAAGAAATTTTTTCTTGTTTTCTAAATTAAATGATCTTTGTGAAGGAAATAATCCTTGAAAAATAAAATCACTTTGGTGAAAAAAGAAAAAGAAATTATTTTGAAAGAAAACAACTCTTTAAAAAGAAAAATTGTTTCAAAAGAAAAAGAAAATATTTCTAAAAAGGAAATGATTGTTGATTCTCATTCTTTCCATGCTCTTCATGCTACTATTGATAAAAATGAGATTCAATTTTTAAAAAATAGCATAAATTGTTTGAACTCAACTTTGAGTAATTGTGCATTTAATAATTCTAAATTGGAAACCTTATTTCAAAAGAAACAAGTCCACATGCTCATGCACATAACCCACGGCACACATATGCACACTTTACACATCATGATCACACTCATTCTCATGTGCATACTAGGGTGTACAAATGTACACATTGCGACCGTAAAGACCATTTTATAAAGTTTTGTTTTGATAAGATAAATCATATTAATTTTGCTAATAAAAATGTTTGGGTTTCGAATAATGCTAAACCCCGTGGTCCCAAAAGAAAATGGGCACAAAAATTCTCACCACTTGTGTTTGATGTAGGTGTGGGCTCTCACATGACGTGAGAGGTATGGTGCCTTGGTGGTAGATGCATAGGCTAGATGGACATACAAAATTGATGCACCGCTATCAAGGAAGTTTGGTGGGAGGACCACCACGTTTAAAAGACTTAGAGAATAGTGCATTTGGTTGGGTAAGTATCTCTAAACTCCTATATTAGTTTACACGCTTTTACATAGATAATATTTTTAGCATGTTTTGCTTTTGCGCTTCATGTGGTGAATACTTGTTTAGATGAACTTTTCATTAGAACTTGTATATATACTTGTACAAGTAATGAGCAACAATTGATTCTTATTTGCTTGTACTTCATTGCTCATTTGTACTTATTACATGTACACATATAACCTAGTTTTGATGATTCCCTCATTTACACTTGTTTCCCTATTTTTATACATATTTTCCTTCATGTATATGCTATTTTGTTGTCTAAAACTTATAAATATACATGTATATTCTTGAGTCACTTGCTTTCATGCAAATACTATTATGGACTCTTTTATGTTTGGGATATGTATGTATATTGTTAGTTTTGATAAAACATACATATACTTTGAAGTTTATTTTTATGATTCTCATATTTGTTTGATAAAAATAATTTCATGTTTATTTTGAGACTTATTGATTATTTCATGAATTTGCTAATCACATGACTCTTGTGCACTCACATTATTTCTTTATTTACTCATCACTTTGCTTCATGAGCATATGTTTTGAGCCTTATAGATCTTGAGTGATAGTTTTTGTGTTCTTAGCAATGATTCATGAGATACATGATCTGTTTTCATGTTTGAAGGATCTTTAACTAGTTTTTCAAAAATTATTTTAACTAGTTACTTATTCTTCATTAGGTAGTGTTTTTAATGTTCAACTATTTTCAAATCTTACTTTCTTTGAAAACTTCTACCCTTGAAGGGCGGATGGATGGGCGACCATGCCTTGTATGCTCCTTATTGAAAATCTTTTTTTGAACATGTGCATGAATAGGGTGGATAGTTATGAGTTATACACATGAACTTCATGAAATTCTATTTTTTGTATACTTATATTTGTCTCTATATATGTATGCTTCAAAATCTTAAATAATATCAATTTCAATTGGTATTTTTTTTCATACATATATATGATTTGATTGTACTTGTTTTACAATAACTTTACATGTTTAAATCACAAATTATGTTTATGCTAAGCTTGACTAATTTTTTAATTATTAATTGGTATCTTAAAGAGCTTATGCATTGTTCTCTTTTGGTATTTCAAAAAATTTTGTTTATCTGCAAGTGGTACCAAATATTTTGTTTATTTACAAGTGGTATCTCAAAATTTATTTTTGTTGACTTAAAAGATTTCAAATTTTTATTTTAAAGTGATTTCAAAATTTCTTGACGTGTGTAGGGAGAGCTTAACATCTCCGGTCATACATTGTATATTATGCTTTATGTGAGTTAGGATCTTGTCATCCTTCTTCATATAATGTATGAATGTAGGGGGAGCTAACTTCACGTCTCTCTTTTTCATGAATGTATATCGTATATATCTTTATTATTTGATTTGTTTTTGCCCTTTTGTTGATGAATTGACAACAGGGGGAGAAGTATTTGATGAGTTTTATATGCATGTTTATTTCATTTCCTTATTTTATACAAAAAGGGGAAGAAGAATTTGAGAGTTTATGCATATATGTTTTTTTATGCAAAAAGGGGAGAAGAATTTGGTGAATTTATGCATATTTATCTTCTTGTTTATGCGCATATATATATATATATATATATATATATATATATATATATATATATATATATATATATATATATATATATATATATATATATATATTTGTTTAGTTTTATGCACTTCATTGAATATATTTATGTTTATCGTTATGCATGAGTTAAGGGGGAGCTTCCATGAAGCTTAACTTTAATCCATGCATATATAACTCTATGAGTTTTGTTATCTCAAAAAGGGGGAGATTGTTAGCCCAAAGGCTCATCGTTCTAGTTTTGATGATGATTAACTCATATAGTTATAGTACTAATGATCTTGTCTCAGATATTTAATCAAGATCTTAGTAGGTGTTTAGTTTCAACAAAGGATTCGAAGTCAAGTTTTAGAGTTAGCACGTGTTGATTCAAGAGCCCACGTTTCAAGATCGCATCAAGTATTCAAGAGGAGTCTAGCTCAAATTGGATCAAGGTTTGGACCAAGTCAAGAAGGAGAAGAAGATTTTCAAGAGAAAATTTTCAGAAGACTTGTGTCGGGTTTTGTAAGTATCAAGATTTTGTTTTTAGATAAAATATAAAGGATAGATTAGTTGGTGGATTGCTCAAGTTCATATTCACTCACACACAAAATTTATATGCGTTTTTGAAAATACCGTTTTGATTTTTAAAGCTTCAAACTATACATGTGTTTTATCAAAACTATTTTAGAGCGTAATGTCAAAAACATAGATATTTCATTTCATGTGTGTAGTGGATTATATCCATATACTCTAAACTTAAAGGTGTTTAAAATATCTTATTTTTTTTATTTGGAGAAGTTTTGGAAAAGTCTTTTTTCAATTTGGAGATTGTTTTTGAAAAATACAGATTTTTTGTTTAAACCAAAATTTCCTAATCACAAAAATAGTTCAAAATGTTTATAATATGTTTTGATTTTTAATCAAACATGTTTTTATTTCAAAGTATATTAATGAACTTATTTTTGTAGAATTTATGAGAATTTATAGGATTTTATTGAAGGTAAAAGATCATGTTTTAATCCCTAAAAATTTGTGACCTGACCTTATGCCAGTCGACCGGTCAGGTCGATCGATGTGCAAAAACGTGCACAACCACTTTGGCTGGTGGCCGGTCGACCGATGCGATCGACCGCCAGAGAGCTCTGCTATCTGGATCTAGCCCCGGTCGACCGAGCGGTCGACGGCAGAGAGCTTCTGCTCTCTGTATCCAGGCCTCGGTCGATCGGCGGTCGACTGGTGACACAACGGTCGGAAATCCGACCGTTGGCGGTCAACCGGCCGGTCGACCGACAGCAGGATTTCCTGCTGAGTTGGACCCTAACGGTTATATTTTTAGGCCTATAAATTGGGGCTGTTTTGAGCTGTTTTACACAAGATTTTTAGAGAGTTTTCAAGCTAGTTTTTCCCATCTATTTCAGAGGTTTCTCCACTTGTTTAAGAGCCAATATTTCCATATCAAAAGGAGAGTTTATCAAGAGTGTTTTAAAAAAGAAATTTCTTGAGTTTTTCACCACCAAATCAATCCTACTTTTCTCACACACACTTGAACTATCCATTACTATATCAATCCTATAGGAATCTTTGTTGTAAGAGTGTTTTAGGTGATCAAAGTGTTGAGATCACCAAAGTATTCTACCTTGTATTTGAGGAGGCGAACTTGCGGGTTCGTATTGTTTCGAGTTCTTGTGGGAGCTCGGTGTAGAGGTGCAATCTCGGCAAGCTAGTGTGCTTGCGTGTGTAGTTATTGCGGGAACAAGAGAGGGACTAGTGAGCCCAAGAGTTCTAGTGTGAACTCCTTGTACGTGTTGCGACAACGAGTGATCCGGTGGGATCGATTCTAGTGGAAATCCTTCATATTGTTGAAGGCAGGGACGTAGAGCAAGGGTGCTCGAACCTCGAAACAATCTCCCGTGTTTGCGATTGTTATCTCTATCTCTCACTTGTGTTTATATCTTACATGCTTCTATTGATTTTATCTTATATGCCAGATTTATCTTGTGCCTTATTGATATATGCTTGAGATTGTTTGCTCACACTTGTATTCAACCAAGAGAGCCATAGAGGCACCTCAACTCTTATCTAGAGGAATCTAGAGGAGATAGTTCAGAGCTCTTCACCGGGAATTCGGCTACACTCTTGTGTTATACTTGATGTGTTTAGCTTAATAGTTTCTATTTGTTATAATAGTTTTTAATTCCGCATTAATTCATCATTAGATTAGCTAGTCACCTATTCACTCCCCTCTAGGTGTTTACAATTACGTGGGCAGTAATTGACTCAACAATGAGGACAGCTATAAGTAAAACACATGGCTCTTCCACAGTTGAAACGCGGGCTTCGGGTTCTGCGTCTTGGCATTAAAGTGTTGCTGGGACGCGAGCCTCGAACCTCGTGTTTTGCCGTTATAGTGCTGTTGGATGTTGGCTTTGAATCTTACTAGACGCGAGCTTCAAGCTTTGCGTCTGGGCCATTGTAGTGAAGCGGAGACGCGGGCTTTGACCCTTGTGTCTTGGTACTGCAATGATGTTGAGGCGCATCCTTCAAACTCTGGTCTTGATATTGTAGTGATGTTGAGGCGCGGGCTTCAAGCTATGCGTCTGGGCTATTGCAGTAATGCTGAGACGTGGGATTTGACCCTTGCGTCTTGATACTGCACGAGTGGCTATGATTGGCCTTGCGTCTGGAGTATAGACTCTGCTTTCTGATGACTTGTCCTCAGTGATTTTTAAACATTCTACATCTGTCCGTTTTCATCCGCGCGAGAGAGCGGCATCAATTCTCTCTTTCTTCTCCCCCTCTCAGCTTCCCTTCCTTTTTCCTCTTTCTTCTTTTTCTCTTCACTCCTCCTCTTGACTGATCTGTCAGTTTCTCACCGACAGCGGTGTTATACTAGTCAAAACTGACCGAGTGAAATGAGAGTAATTTTTTTCAGTAACTCTTTTATAAAATTTATTTATCTATCTATCCTCTCATTTTCGTCCATCAAAGAACGAGAGAGATGTTTTTCCCATCCCTCTTATCAAAACCGGCGAGCGAAGCTAAAAGGTTCCCTCCTGTGACTCCATGTGAAATTAGTCCCTCTTGTCTGTCCGTCTTTGCCGTCGCCGAGAGAGAGAGAGAGAGAGAGAGAGAGAGATGAAGCCGCCGCCTGCATCCTCTTCCAGCTCGTCCTCTTCGAGATCCTCCCTGCTTCTCTCTCACCTCTCTCTCTCTAAATCCCATCAATGGCGTCGAACCCTAATTCCAATCTGCGAGATGAGCCAGCAGAGGGAGAGGAGCGAAGGCTCGACAACTTGGAAGATTCTGGATCACTTCTCGATTCAGTCCCGGACTCTAATGAGGATGATGACATGGATTTAGATTATGAGAGCAGCGATTGTGGATACTCTCCCACCGAAGCTTTCGATGACGAAGAGGATTATGACGATGGCGACGACGATGACAACGATGCTGAGGACGAGGATGATGAGGAGGTGGAGGAAAAGGAAGAGGAATAAGGTAAGGGATGGATTTGAGCAGAGACGAAGGGGAAAGTTGCAAGCAGAGCGGCGGTGCCGATTGCCTCATCTGCTTCCGATCATGGAACCCCGATGGTGCTCACCGAATTTGGTAAGTTGGAATCGAGATTGTTTTTCGAGGGAAAAAAATCCTATTTTTTTCATGTGTAGGATTTTATGATCTTTGCAGCAGTACTTAATTTAATATGATGAATTTTCTCATATAATATTTTCGTAATGGCAATAAATGGTTACATTAGTTACATAGTGAATGAGCTTTGAAGAAAGCACACTCTCTTTTAGTGCTGTAGCTCACCGGCAAAGAGGAAACAAAATGGTCAAAATTTTCATGTTGATAACTCATGTTAAGGAGAAAAATAAAAAGGAGGATCTCAATTTTGGCAGTTAACATTATTTGTTGAAGTTTCATTTATCAGAAGGCGGCATCTTGGTAAAATAGGTTTGTGCTCTATCACGAGTGCTTCTGAATACCGTCACTGTTCAGAATTTAATGTTAAATGATAATAATTATTTTGATGATAAGAAACAGTGACACGTTCATTTTTGTTCAGCTTTGTATCTGTTGAGTTCTAGAAAGCCCAAAATTTTTAACCATCTCTGAGGTTATTACTGTTTATTAGGGTGATTAGCTCATTTTGTGAATGACTCCCCCCCCCCCCATTTACATGTTATACACTTAAAGCATAATTTCTGCAAATTAAAGTTATATTGGAAACATAAGTCATATTAGCCTTAAAACTTTTTATTGTAACCACTATTTGCACTAGCTACGGAAATGTGATTCAATTTGGTTCTTCATTTCACTTTGTGCCTCATCAGTGCCATCTTACCTATTATTTACATCCTTGCCTGGTCTGTTGGTATTGCCTACCTGAGAATGGACAGTATGCCATAATAAGGGTCTTCTAGGTATAGACCGAAGTTCAGATTTGGCCGCTGGGTCCTTGGTTGCACGGGCTTAAATTGCATTATCAGAAAAGTTAGATCTAATTACTGGACGACTGACCATTAATGTTCTATGCTATGGTCCTCTTTCCCTCATAGTTAGAGAAGGTTGATGATAGGTTGGCAGTAGGTTCTAAAAGTCTCGTAAATTCTTTAATGGATCTTAATTTTTTGACTTTGATTTGTGCTCCATAGCCATCCCCATTTGATGGACGTATGTTGATGGTGATGATTATAGGGTCAAGCTAGAAGTTTTAGTCAACTTTTTCTTTAATCTATGGTAGCTTTCTTATTTTCTTCTTGAAAAACAGTATTTTTTTTGGATGCCAAGATTAAATCTGACATCTTCCATGGATTCAATTAGAGCACCAGACAAGGTTGTGTATTGTTTATATAATGGAGAGGAATGAAATGGGGACTTTTGGAAGTGAAGAGCTTGGATATTGGTCCCCACTGTGTTTATGTGGTTTAATTGAAGGCATTGTTCCCTTTTTTCTCTCATTTATGCTTCTACTGTCTTTTTAATTAGAGAATCTAATTAGTTTTTTTTCTAATTATTTTAATGTAGTTGGAGTTAATGCAGTTTATTTTTCTTTGAAACTGTGATTTGTGATTCTTATAGTTTGCCTTTTTTGGTTGCTAATTAGAGAATCTAATTAATTTTTCTGATTACTTCAATGTAGTTGTAGTCAACGTAGCTTATTTTTCTTCAAAATATGATTTGTGATTCCTATAGTTTGATTAAAGTAGTATAACATTTGCTTTGTTTGTTTTATTATAATAGTTTAAAATTTAATTTGTTTGATTATAATAGTATAACAATTATTTTGTTTGTTAGCAATTGTTTAAGAGTGATAGTGTAATAGTTTGATTATAAAAGTGTGATAGTGTCTTTATTTGATTACAATAGTTATAATAGCCTTTTAGAGCATTCTTCAAAAGGCAAGCAGATCAATGTAAGGCCAACAAGGTGTGCTGATGCCTCACCATTTAACATAATGAAGAAGTTAATCTTGATGTTGGCATAAAGTTTGCTGTAAAGCATCACACTATCATGGATTGAAGATTGTCGAAATGAACGAAGAATGAGAGGTTGGGCACATATCCTTCTTTCTCCTCCTTCCAGCCTACTTTCTCCTCCCCCTCGTTCTTCTTCCTCCCCCCTCCTCCACCTTCCTCCTCCCCCTCCTCCTTCCCCCTCCTGCTTCCAACGGCCCCCGCACTCCTCCTCCCGCTCGGTCGGTTTCTACTGCCAAGCAATATACTAGTCGTAAACCTGTCTGTCTCGCTGTCCGTCTTCCTTTTTGTTTCTTCCGAGAGAGAGAGAGAGAGGAGAGAGAGAAGAGAGAGAGTAGTGCTCCCCCTCGCCGAGAGAGAGAGAGAGCACCTTTGCCGCTGCCGCTCGTCGCGGCCCCTTCGCCTAGAGAGAGAAAGTTCGAGTTCGAGGAGAGAGAAGAGGAAGAGACGCTTCTAGTTTGACTCTCTCCTCTCTTCTCTCTCTCTTTCTCTCGATTTTTCGAGCGCGGGCGATGGAGTCTCACGTGAATCCTTTCCTCGTCGAGGCCCTCGAGAACCCTTGCCATTGGTTGACTGGTTCATTTGCGCTCTCTCTGTATTTTTTGTTGGGTTTGTTGAATTTTGTATTCGTTGTGTTTTTTTGTTCAATTTAGCTCAGTGGGTATATAATTGGATTGTCAATTGGTAAACATAGTTTGGTTGAGTTGGGTTTTGTTTAGATGCATAATGCAAACTTTGTGGGTTCTTTTATGTTGTTCAGGTAAGTGAGACTGTTAGGAACTGATATGTGTTTTAAAAGAATCACTCACAAAATTTTCCTTCCACCACATAGAGCTCTATGGGTGGTCAAGTGAAATTTTATCACGTAACATGAATTTGTATTTAGGTGTTGGAAGATAATGCGATTTAGCATCTCAGTGACAAGTATCATGTAAAAGCTAGGAACTTGCTTATTTTATGGGGGATAAGGGTATTATTTACCATTGAAAAAGGCTTTAAAGCTTAAATCAATGTAAGGCAGGTTTAAATTGAATTGTTAATGCGTAACAAACAATAGGATTTGGAACACTTTTATGGCTTTAAATGGAAGAAATTTGAGAAATGTCAAATTTGGCATTTGGCAGAAAAAATGTGCCATGAAAGCAAGAATGTACGACTCAAAAGTTTTGACGTTGTCACCTTGTTGAGTGATATCTTAATCTACATGTATGTTTTAGTGGGGAAAAATGGAGATTCTGCACTCCGTACATGTACTTATCAAAAGGATTTTGTAAGGGTTTAAATGTGTGTTTGCATGTGTGTTGACATATGGAAGTATTAATTTATACCCGGAATATTATTACTTCAACTCAACAACAAGGGTATATTGTTGCCTGTTAAGAGGATGCATGATCTTATTAGGCTTGCAAACGAAAGAAAATTTTGCTTGTATGTGTTTTGAGGCTTAAGGGATGTGTAATTTTTTTTTGTTGTAACTTAATTATTTGGCAATGATAAAAGTTTATAGATCTCGGCTGTCTTGCCAGTAGAATTTTACTTTATATTCCTGAATGCTCTGTTTGCTTGACTTTAGATGTTGATAGGCGCCATTTAACTTTTTTTTTTGCCTCAGTAACTTACCTTCTGGAGAAATAATTCTCACTTCTAAACTCAAGGTATTAATTAGAGGCTAGGGAGTATAAAGTCAAGAATGCACATTGTGTGCAGAAATATAGATCACAAATATGAATGCACATGAGATTTGATTTTAAATCTGAGTGGTGACTCATGCTTCATACACACCTCTAACTGATTCACATACATGCACACGGGAGACTCAAAATGTAAAAAGAAGAAAAAACCGATAAATAAAGAATTTTGTAGTTATGATAGACAACAACTTTCTCAATGTGACTTAAGCCGGAAAACAAAAATGCTTTTATTTAAGAACTTTTAAGGTGTTGTATTTCTATTGTTACTACATGCCATGGTTCTGTATTTCTATTGTTACTATGATATTATGTACCTTTCTAGCATTTTCCAACCTCTTATCTTAGGCGTGTTGCCCAGCGTGTTGCGCAACACTATGGCCTACTAACATTTGCATTAGATAACACTATAGATGGTTCAGGTACACTAAGTAGCAAAATCATAGCGAGGAAAACACCTGAAAGTAAATTCCCAGCTGTGTGTTTATCACAAATTCCCGCAAAAAGAGGCAGAAAATAGAATCGCTGATCAAGTGAAGATTATTATTCGACAGAGGCCCTGTAAAAATTCTTTAACTGATAGAGCAGAGCTAGAAAATAGAAAAAAAATCCTGAAAGAACAATTGAAGAGAGGAATGAAGAATATGAAAAAGCATGGATCCGCATCTTTAACAGTTCTAGCTCTACAGATGCAGAAGGCTCTCAATCTTTTACTTCAATTAATAGAAGAAGCTTCTGTTCTGATAGAGATGAGGTACAATGTTGCGTTAGGACTTCTGATGAGAATGAAAAGGCACGGGATTCGATAGGTAGGTTGTACTGCCTGAAATTTTTCGTCAAGTATGCAATGAAGAGGTTTTATTTAGAAAGTATTATGTTTATCAATTGGTGCCCGTGTCATGTTACGTGCAAATCTTGCCACATATAACGGACTCATCAACGGTGCGATGGGTACTATTGTAGATATTGTCTATGCGTCTGGTTGCAAATCCCCAATTGATATACTCTTCGTAGTGATGGTTGACTTTGATAATTATCACGGTGTTTACTTAAGTGAAGGCACCAACATAATACCAATTTACTCTTCATCGAGCTGTGATAGATATTGGTGACAAGAAAAGCCTTGGATTGACTTTTGTTGTATTATCTGGGACCAGGAAGTTGAGTGACTTGAAATTTAATCTAATGTTCATTGATCACTTTTGAAAGGCTGCAGAAAATTGGAGTATTGATTTATATCGATCCTAAATTTACATGGATCGATATGTTTACATGAAGCATTGATTCAGATCGATCCTAATTTTTTTCCCTCATTATTTTGCAATCGTTTCCGTCTATAGTTTCCTGCATCAGAAAGCCTTTTTTGAGCAGTTGCTTTGATCTTATTGCAGATATGGTATGACAATGTTCCTCACCCTAAATTAGTTGAGTATAAGAAGGAACAAGGGTGCAAAAATCTGGTGATTATTTTATTTTTCCTGGTGGCGGTACTCAATTTGAAGGCGGAGTAACAAAGTATATTCAGTTATTGAGCAGGTATATTAAACTATCTAAAATGAGAAAGTTATAATATTCAAGACAAAGCTGAACTGATTTCCTCCATATCATAAATAAATTCTTTCGAGCAGATGCATGATGGTGTGACATTTGACATTCAGTTGGAACAATTTTCTTCTCCCTCACAATGCATTGTTATTGTGGATACCATTGCCATGGCTTCCTCATTTTTTTATTGTCTATTAATTTTCTGAAATTGGTCATGACTACAATATTTTCTCATGTTACCTCTTCTTCTAGCTTTCTCTTTTGGTTTTTAGTATATATTTTTTTCTGAGGTTTTTAGTTTTCCTACCTAGCAATTAGCCTTTTAGGATATATGTTGCAAACCCTTTCAAGTGCATAGTTTGCTTGCCCAAGATTTGGAAATGATTGGGTTAACATTAAGTTGGTGAGGCATTAAGTAGAGCCTCACCAGAGTAGTCCCACTTGCAGGATCCGGGTAGCAGCATCGACAACCCAATCCTGGGTCTTCTTGATCCTGCCTCATCTCCCTCCAGTGGATTATCCTTAATAAGGTTTGCCATTGCCTTCTTGAGTTTTCTCCTCATTGAAGCCGAGACAACTTCTGATTGATACTTGCATATGATTCTTCTTTTTAGTGAATAAGATGGATAGTTCCCACTTTTTTCCCAAAAGAGGAAAGTTCCTCTAAATATGAGGGCATCCTGGCCTAAAACTATGCCAATATAGGAAAATGCTAAATGAAATATTTTTTAACTTTTACCATGGTACTTTCGTTGAAGTCAAAATTGTTGTCAATTTAAGTTCTGTCAATCTTACTATAATTACTTGGCCTGATTCCTGCTATAGAGCCCTTGTGCCAATAACGAGGCATCCCTACAAAAAAGCCTTGGAAAAAGTTTAAGCCATTACAGACTGGACTTCAGCATCAAAACACAGAATACTAATTTGTTGGTCTTCTGAAAGAATCTTCTTGGAAGCTATAGGAGTTGCATATAGAGCATTAGTTACATCATCTGCCTAACGTGCATTTTATGTGCGTTTCAAATTGAAGTGGAAAAGAATTGCAAGATAAGAGAGTTTGGTTATAATGCATAGATGATAAGCTTGCTACAAATTTTTATACTTTTGAAGTAATGGTGTGCAAGGTGAAATTAAAGCTAGAGTACTGATCCTTTCCTACATTGCACTGATACCAATACGGATACTGATATGATGCAACACAAATACTGCATTGCGGATATGACAATAACAGAATTATGTGTGTTTATAAGTTAATGTAAAGTTATCTATAACATAGTTTTGTTAGACTCTAGTGGTTAAAAAGATACAAATTTAGGTAATATAAAATATTTTCAAGTTCTATAATCAATAATTAACAGAATTCCTTGACTTTGCAATAACGGCTTTGCAATAATAGACAATAATGACCATTTGCCACCCCATGACTCCCGACTGGATTCTCATTAAAGAAGGCGAGTAATTGGTGATAGAATTATTTACTGTTGAAACTATTCAAGTGATAGACAATACACAGCTAAATTTGGTTAATCTTTAGCGTATGTAACTGTTAGCCACTGGCTATACGGTTATTTGATTGCTGCTTTGTTTGGACTTTGGATATAGAATTTTCTGAAAAGTTATATCATGCATTGTATACTATTTGGGTACGGATATCAGTTAACTCCTATTATCTGTGAATTAAGATCTGCTTTGGTTGAGTGTAACTAAACTTAGTTATATTACTTGCTGTACCAGACTGCCTACTATTGAGTGGGGTAGGAACACGAGAGTAGTCCTGGATGTTGGTTGTGGCGTTGCAAGCTTTGGTGGGAACTTGCTCGATAGGGATGTTCTTACCATGCCACTTGCCCCAAAGGATGAGCATGAAGCTCAGATACAATTTGCCATTGAACGTGAGATTCCGGCTTTCTCTCAGTTATTGGGACTCAAAGGCTTACTTTCTCTGATAATGTGTTCGATTTAGTTCATTGTGCTAGGTGTAGGGTCCACTCGGCAGGGTCGGACCTGAGATTTTTGGACCCTAGGCGAACTTTTCAAATGGCCCCCCTTACCTATCAATTATGAAAATATTAAAAATTCATTAATATTTTTTGCTTATTATTCAAAATATTTTTTTTTATACCCAAGTTACTTTAGGGCTGCCTACATACCAAGGGGGTTTATACCTAATTCCAAGGATCAAACACAATGTAGTTCTTTAAGCTACCCACCCTGGCCAAAAGCCTACAAGTCACGCCTTCATGTTTTCATTCCCAATAAGGTTAACAAAACAATTGCAACAAGATGTCTGTTTTGTTAGCCCAAAGGCCCATTGCTCTAGTTTTGGTGATGATTAACTCATGTAGTTACAGTACTAATGATCTTGTGTTTAATTAGTCTCAGATATTTGATCAAGATCTTAGTTGGTGTTTAGCTTCAACAAAGGATTTAAAGTCAAGTTTTGGAGCTAGCACATGTTGATTCAAGAGCTTGTGCATCAATATTGCATCAAGTACTCAAGAGGAGTCTAGCTCATTGGATTAAGGTTTGGACCAAGTTAAGAAGGAGAAGATTTTTAAGAAGACATGTGTCAAGTTTGTAAGTGTCAAGATTTGTTTTTTAAATAAAATGTAAAGAATAGATTAGTTGGTAGATTGCTCAAGTTCATATACACTCACACACAGTGTTTTCATATTAGAGCTTATTGTCAAAAACATAGATATTTCATCATATACGTGTAGTGGATCATATCCATACACACTAAGCTTCAAAAGTGTTTAAAATATCTTGTTTTTTGTATTTGGAGAAGTTTTGAAAAAATCATTTTTCAATTTGGAGATTGTTTTGAAAAATACGGTTTTTGTTTAAAGCCAAAATTTCTATATCACAAAATAGTTCAAAATATTTGTAATATATTTTGATTTTTAATCAAACATGTTTCTATCAAAGTATATCAATGAACTTATTTTTGTAGAATTTATGAGAATTTATGGGATTTTATTAAAGATAAAAAGACCAAGTTTTAATCCCTAAAAAATGTTTGATCAGGCCTTCTGCCGGTTGACCGGATGGTCGACCGAGACAGAAATCGGTCGATCGGTCGGTCGACTGATGTGCACAAACGTGCACAACCAGTTTGGCTGGAGGGCCGGTCGACCGACCCAGTTGATCGCCAGAGAGCTCTTCTCTCTGGATCTGGCACCGATCGACCGGGCGGTCGACCGGTAGAGAGCTCTGCTCTCTGTATCCAGGCCTCGGTCGACCGGTGGCACAACGGTCGGAAATCTGACCGTTGGCCGGTCGACCGGGCGGTCGACTGACAGCAGGAATTCCTGCTGAGTTGGTCTCTAACGTTCATATTTTGGGAGCCTATAAATTGGTGTCCCCTTGGACTGTTCTACAAGATTTCAAGTGGGTTTTCAAGCTAGTTTTTCCTACATTTTCTAAGTGTTTATCTCCACTTGTTTGAGCTAAAACTTCCGTATCAAAAGGAGAGTTTATCAAGTGTGTTTTTCAAAAGAGATTTCTTGAGTTTTTCAACACAAATCCATCCTAATTTTTCTCACACATACTTGAGTTTTTCATTGCTATATCCATCCTATAGGAGAGCTGTTGTGAGAGTATTTTTAGGTGATCAAAGTGTTGAGATCACCAAAGTGTTCTACTTTATATTTGAGGAGGCGAACTTGCGAGTTCGTGTTGTTTCGAGTTCTTGTGGGAGCTCCGTATAGAGGTGCGGCCTCGGCAAGGTAGTGTGCTTGCGGGAACAAGAGAGGGACTAGTGAGTTCAAGGAGTTCTAGTGTGAACTCATTGTAGGTGTTGCGGCACCGAGTGATCCGGTGTGATCGTTTTTAGTGAAAATCCTTCATAGTGTTGAAGGCGGGGACGTAGAGTAAGGGTGCTCGAACCTCGAAACAAATCTCCCGTGTTTGCGATTGCTCTCTATCTCTCACTTGTGTTTATATCTTGTATGCTCTTATTGTTCATATTCATTACTTACTTGATATACTTGTGCTTAAATTGATATATGCTTGGGATTGTTTGCTCACACTTATATTCAACCAAGAGAGCCATAGCGGCAGCTCAACTCTTATCTAAAGGAATCTTGAGGAGATAGTCCAGAGCCCTTCACCGAGAATTTGGCTACACTCTTTGGTTATACCTTGTGTGTTTAGTCTAATAGTTTTTGTTTGCATAAATAGTTTTAATTCCGCATTAATTCATCATTAGATTAGCTTGTCACCTATTTAACCCCCCTCTAGGTGGCCTACAATTGGTATCAGAGCTTAGTGCTCTTGATTTGGGTCTAACAACCTAGAGTTAAAGATCCTCATTTTAGCTAATCACAATATTTGTTTACATACACATGGATTTCATGACACCTCCCATGTTTGATATTCTTAACATCCAAACTTAGAAAGTTAAGATGTCAATGTACCTCAAAGCCCTAGGCATTCATGTTTATCTTGCTACCATTAAGGATTCATATTTTAGTAATAGCAAATATCTTGAGGTTAACTCAAAAGCCATCCCTGCTTTAAAGTCAACCCTAAATGATGATTATTTATGTAGGGTTTCTAACTTTGATTCGACTTTTGTAGTATAGAACATTTTAGTATCCCTTGGTGAACAAAAGCAATATTATGTGGGAGTGACTCAGATAATAGAAGTGAAGATTCCAACTTATGCTATATTGTCCAAGGGGATAACCCCCTTGAGGTAAACTCTGAATCTGAGTTAGAAGAAGATATTGACATGTCTTATGATGAGCTTGCTTCATTTTGTCAACAACTTCTTGAAAAATATGACATGCTTAAAAAGGATAATAAAAGATCGAAAAATAAATATAAGTCCTTTCCAAAAGAAAAGGATTCTTTTCAAAATAAATTTGAAAATGTTTCAAAAGAAAATGAAGCTGTGAAAAAGGAGAATATTTTCTTATTTTCTAAATTGAATGATATTTGTGAAGGAAATAATTCTTTGAAAAATAATCACTTTGGTGGAAAAAGAAAAGAAATTGCTTTGGAAGAAAACAACTCTCTAAAAAGAAAATTGTTTCAAAAGAAAAGAAAATATTTCTAAAAAGAAAAAGGTTGTTGATTCTCATTCTTGCCATGCTCTTCATGCCACCATTGATAAAAATGAGATTCAAATTGTAAAAAATAGAATAAATTGTTTGAGCTCAACTTTGAGCAATTATGTACTTAATCACTCTAAATTAGAAACCTTGTTCAAAAGAAACAAGCTCCACATGTTCATGCACATAACCCACGGCATACATATGCACACTTTGCACATCATGATCACACTCATTCTCATATGCATGCTAGAGTGTACAAATGCACGCATTGTGACCGCAAAGGCCATCTTGAAATATTTTGCTATGATAGAGTAAATTCTTTAAATTTTGCAAATAAAAATGTTTGGGTTCCTTATGGTGCTAACCCCGTGGACCCAAAAGAAAATGGGTACCAAAATCTCCACTTCTTGTGTTTGATGTAGGTGTGGGCTCTCACATGACGTGAGAGGATTGATGTCTTGGTGGTGGATGCATGGGCTAGATGGACATACAAAATTGATGCACCGCTATCAAGGAAGTTTGGTAGGAGGACTACCATGTTTCGGAGGCTTAGAGAATAATGCATATGGTTTGGTAACTATCTCTGAATTTATCTTTAGTTTACATGCTTTTACATAGATAATATTTTAAGCATGTTTTGTTTTTGTGCTTCATGTGGTGGAATGCTTGTTTAGATGAATTTTTCATTAAAACTTGTGTATATACTTGAAGTAGTGAGCAACATTTGATTCTTATATGTCTATACTTCATTGCTTATTTGTACTCATTACATGTATGTACATATATAACCTAGTTTTGATGATTCTTTTATTTATACATATTTTCCCTATTCTTGTATATGTTTTTCTTCATGTATATGTAATTTTTGTCCAAAACTAATAAATATATATGTATACCCTTGAGTCACTTGCCTTCATGCAAATACTATTATGGACTCTTTTGTGTTTACGATATGTATGTATATATATTTAGTATTGGATAGAACATATACATATACCTTGAAGTTTGATTTAATGAAAAATAAATTTTTATGACTCTCATATTTTTGATAAAACAATTTTATGTTTGTTTTGAGCTTTATTGATTATTTTCATGAATATGCTAATCACATGACTTTTGTACACTCACTATTCTTTTGTTTACTCATGACCTTATTTTCATGAGCCTATATGAGCTTTATAGATTTCGGTGTCAACTCTTGTGTATTTGATATGTTTCAGGAGATACATATGATTTGATTTCATGTTTGAAGGATCTTTAACTAGTCTTTCAAAAAAAATTACTTTAACTAGTTATTTATTCTTCATTTGGTAGTGTTTTCAATCTACAATTATTTTCAAATCTTAATTTTTGAAAATTTCTACCCTTAAAGGGCGGATGGTTGGGCGACCATGCCTTGTATGCTCTAAATTGAAAATCTTTTAAACTTGTGCATGAATAGGGTGGATAGTTATGAGTTATACACATGTTCTTCATGGAATTCTATTTTCGTATACTCATATTTGTTTCTATATATATGTATGCTTCAAAATCTCTAATAATATCAATCTTAATTGGTATTTTCATTTTCATACATATATATGATTTGATTGTGCTTGATTTACAATATCCATTACATGCTTAAAGCACAAATTATGTTTATACTAAGCTTGACTTAAATTTAAATATCAATTGGTATCTTAATAAGCTTATGCATTGTTCTCTTTTGGTATCTCAAATTTTTTGTTTATCTACAAATGGTATCTACAAGTGGTACTAATTTTTGTTTTGTCAACTACAATTTAATTTCATTGGTATAAATTTTTTTATTTTGTTGACTTAAGAAAATTTAAAATTATCAAAAATTTTCTTTGAAAATTGTTTTGATATGTATTGCCTATATGCAAGGGGAGCTTAACATCTCTTCTATATATAGATTCATGTTGAGTGTATCGTACGCTGAGGAGCTTGACATCTTTTCTTTATGTGGTACACGTGTGTAGCGGGAGCTTAACATCTCCGCTTATACATTGTATATTATGTTTTATGTGAGTTAGGGTCTTATCATCCCTTCTTAATGTTATGCATGTATGTAGGGGGAGCTAACTTCACGTCTCTCTCTTCATGCATGTATATCGCATATATATCTTATTGTTTGATTTGTTTTTCGCCCCTTTGTTAATGATTTGATAAAAACGGGGAGAATGATTTTGAGTTTATATATGCATGTTTCTTTTCTTGCTTATGCATATATGTATGTTTTGTTTTATGCAAAAAGGGAGAAGGATTTTGTTTATGCAAGAAGGGGAGAAGGATTTTTATGCATGTTTATCTCCTTGTTTATGCATATGCTTGTTTAGTTTTATGCAATTTTTTGAATATCTTATTGTTTATTGCTATGTATGAGTTAAGGAGGAGCTTCTATGAATCTTATCTTTAATCCATGCATATATAACTCCATGAGTTTTGTCATCATCAAAAAGGGGGAGATTGTTGGCTCAGAGGCCCATCGCTCTACTTTTGATGATGATTAACTCATGTAGTTATAGTACTAATGATTTTGTGTTTAATGAGTCTCAGATATTTGATCAAGATCTTAGTTGGTGTTTAGCTTCAACAAAGAATTTAAAATCAAGTTTTGGAGCTAGCACATGTTGATTCAAGATCTCGCACATCAAGATTGCACCAAGTACTCAAGAGGAGTCTAGCTCATTGGATCAAGGTTTGGATCAAGTCAAGAAAAGAGAAGATTTTCAAGAAGACTTGTGTCAAGTTTGTAAGTGTCAAGATTTGTTTTTAGATAAAATGTAAAGAATAGATTAGTTGGTAGATTGCTCAAGTTCATATACACTCACACACAGTGTTTTCATAAAATAGTTTTTGTTTTAGAAAATACCGTTTTGGTTTTTAAGATTCAAAATATACATGTGTTTTATCAAAACTATTTTAGAGCTTATTGTTAAAAACATAGATATTTCATCATATATGTGTAGTGGATCATATCCATACACACTAAGCTTCAAAAGTGTTTAAAATATCTTGTTTTTGTATTTGGAGAAGTTTTAGAAAATTATTTTTCAATTTGGAAATTGTTTTTGAAAAATACGGTTTTTTTAAAGCCAAAATTTCTATATCACAAAATAGTTCAAAATATTTGTAATATATTTTGATTTTTAATCAAACATGTTTGTATATCAAAGTATATCAATGAACTTATTTTGTAGAATTTATGAGAATTTATGGGATTTTATTAAAGATAAAAAGACCAAGTTTTAATCCCTAAAAAATGTTTGACCAGGTCTTCTGTCGGTCAATCGGATGGTCGACTGATGTGCACAAACGTGCACAACCAGTTTGGCTGGAGGGCCGGTCGACCGACAGAGAGCTCTGCTCTCTGGATCTGGCCTCGGTCGACCGGCAGAGAGCTCTGCTCTCTGTATCCAGGCTCGGTCGACGTGTGCGGTCGACCGACAGCAGGAATTCCTGCTGAGTTGGTCTCCAACGGCCATATTTTGAGAGCCTATAAATTGGGGTTCCCTTGGACTATTTTTTACAAGATTTCAAGTAAGTTTTCAAGCTAGTTTTCCTACATTTCTAAGTGTTTATCTTCACTTGTTTTAGAGCTAAAACTTCCATATCAAAAGGAGAGTTCATCAAGAGTGTTTTTCAAAAGAGATTTCTTGAGTTTTCACCACAAATTCATGCTAGTTTTTCTCACACATACTTGAGCTTTCCATTGCTATATCCATCCAATAGGAGAGTTGTTGTGAGAGTGTTTTTAGGTGATCAAAGTGAGATCACCAAAGTGTTCTACTTTGTATTTGAGGAGGCGAACTTGCGGGTTCGTGTTGTTTCGAGTTCTTGCTGGAGCTCGGTGTAGAGATACGGCCTCGGCAAGCTAGTGTGCTTGCGTGTGTTGTTCTTGCGGGAACAAGAGAGGGACTAGTGAGTCCAAAGAGTTCTAGTGTAAACTCGTTGTATGTGTTGCGGCACCGAGTGATCCGATGAGATCGTTTTTAGTGGAAATCCTTCATAGTGTTGAAGACGGGGACGTAGAGCAGGGGTGCTCGAATCTCGAAATAAATCTCCCGTATTTGCGATTCCCGTATTTGCGATTGCTCTCTCTATCTCTTACTTGTGTTTATATATTGCATGCTTTTATTGTTTATATTCATTACTTGCTTGATATACTTGTGCTTAAATTGATATATGTTTGGGATTGTTTGCTCACACTTGTATTCAACCAAGAGAGCCATAGCGGCACCTCAACTCTTATCTAGAGGAATCTTGAGGAGATAGTCCAGAGCCTTTCACCGGGAATTTGACTACACTCTTTGGTTATACCTTGTGTGTTTAGCTTAATAGTTTTAGTTTGCATAAATAATTTTGATTCTGCATCAATTCATTATTAGATTAACTTGTCACCTATTCACCCCCCTCTAGGTGACCTACATGTTTAAGTGAGCTATTGCATTTTTAGATGCAAAATCATTAACTAAACTTGCACAATTAAGCTTTTCTACCATATGTTTCTCAATCATAACATAGCTAAGTCATTCAGTCTTTCTTGTGACATAGTAGATTGAAGGTAAGATTTGATCAACTTCAATTTAGAAAATTTTTTTTTCGCAGAGGCAATAGTAACTGGTATGCCCAACAATATTCTGTAAGTAATTCATGCATTTGAAAAAACACAATCTAATTTTTTTCAAATAATTCAGCACATCAATTACTTTTGTTGTTTCTTTTGGCAAATATTCTCTTAGAAGTTTCAACTCTGAAAATAAATCACTCTCATAAATATCAAAAAAATGGTTATGTTTTTAGATATTTTTCAAATGTGACACAAAAAGCCTTCAAACTATCATCTGTAGAAATGAACTTCTTCAAATCAAACAAAACCCAAAGATTTCTTCATAATTTTAAAATTGCTCAAACCTGCTCTTAAGCGAAAAATAGCTTGATCTACTCTAAATAATTCTTTGGCTGATGGTATTGCCTCTTCACTACATCAAATTGTCGCTTTCTTCGAATAATGCGCTTCTCACAGAATACAACTTCAATTTTTATTTCGGTTGCAATCCCTTTATCTTCAGTCATGGCCTATTCAAATCCATCTTCTCTTTACTTTTCAAAAAATGAAATAAGCCCCTTCAATTGATTTATAGCAATATTAATTTGCATATCTTTTTTTGTGTAAGAATTTGCTATCAGAGTTAAGAACAAATAACAAATTGTGCCAAATAACCATGCCTAGCAAGAACTCAAAGTTCTCCATTTCGTTTGTTTCTAAGGACTCCACTACACTCTTTATTTTTTGGATCTCAATCAATATTTGTCAACTGAATTATTGTATCTCTTATTTTCTGTAGCTTGAAATCTTATTGCTCTAACATTTTCATCATGACTTTTCCATCGTGTTTGAGACAATGATTTAAGCGTGAGAGCAGAAACATGTTCTTTCAAAATATCCCACCGTTTTGTAGAAGATGAAAACAATGTATATAAATGTTGTACGACTCCAAAAATGATTTAGTTTTAGAATAAGAGCTTGTCATATTACAAAGTGCGAGGTTAGGACTATGGCAACCACATGGAGCATAGAATACTCTAGGATTTTACTTCGTCTTCAATACTTCAAGTTCGCTAAAAAATCTTAACCCCGATGTGTCATTCCACCTTTAGAAACTTTAAAAGAACTTTCACCTTTATTGAACTCTTTGAAACATCCACACATTGTATAATAAGAGATATTTGTTCTTCATGATTTGCATCTAGAGTACAATCAAGTATCTTCTTGGACTGTTTTGATAATTGCACTTTTGATCTCATCCACTAACATTCTTATTATTTCATTTTGAATTTTGTGACTGAAATAATGCTTATGAACTACCGCTTTGATAACATCGAATGTGCTCTTTCATTACCGGATCAAATTCAACAATCATTTCAATTAAACTTAAAAAATTTGTATTGTTCTCTTGATAAATTTTCTCATTGTCTTCGCGAAATGCCAAACCCATTTTTAGCAATTGTTTTCACAACAACAAATATACAACAAATATTCTTAATAATACTTGTCTTCAATGCTCTCTTTTTGTTTATTAGTTCTTGTACACTTCTATCAATTGCTTCACTCCTTTGCAATCTCATTCTAGTTCAATTCAACTTCTCATGCAACTTATATGCTCACTATTCCCTTCATGACTTTGAAGTTTATGACTAAGATTTTTTCAACTTTTAAATCCTTCAGTAACTAATTGACTGTTGTTTCTAATTTTTTTGAACAATTTACAATAAAAGCAAAATACCGTATCCAAAGAAGTTAAGTATACTTGCCATCTTCTATCATGTTTCTCTTCATTTAACCATTGTCGAGTGTAATATCTGAAAGAGAAGTGTTTACCTTCAATATCTTTAGGAAAGTTCGCATCAACTCTTTATCGACCCTATTTCTACTAAAAAACTCTCAAGTTTTGATCAATATTGTCTCAATTTTCTAGATCATAAATATTTAAAGGTTCTTGTTCTTTAATTTGATCATTTACATTCATATTTTCATTATCGTTCTTATTCGTAAGTTG
This sequence comes from Agave tequilana, assembly GCA_038442645.1. Taxonomy (NCBI): domain Eukaryota; kingdom Viridiplantae; phylum Streptophyta; class Magnoliopsida; order Asparagales; family Asparagaceae; genus Agave; species Agave tequilana. Next base: position 151,527 of record JAVJIF010009341.1, on the reverse strand, counting down.
ACTAATTTCTTCCTGAAGTAAATTCTTCTGTTCTTCATTTAAACGTTCTTCACTCTCATATTAATTATTGTGTTCTTCGCTATCATGCTATGTATGTTTGCTACTAAAAAACTTATGAAGTGCTCCTAATTGAGATTAAATTAATTTTTCAGTTTTTGTTTTTTCTTTTTTTTTCGTATCAACAACTATATTTTCTAGGAAGTGATAAAACCTGAAATATCAAAAATCAGAAAAGTTTAAATAAAGTTTACCGCTTACACTATTTGTAAGAACTTTGACATCTTATCTGCAATACAAATACAATTAACATATCCAAAGTGTTGGTATAATGGTTGAGTCGTATAACATGTATATACGTGCATGCATATATACTTAAAAATTAAATTAAAAGAGTGAATATTACGTGGAAGCAGATTTTCTGGCTTACTATGCAGTGAGGAGGACAGAGAAGTTCTGATTTATTTGGATGGTGAGAATCCAGGATCACCATAACTGATCATTTTCTCTCACAAAACACCTAAAGCGGCAACAAAATAATAATAATTATAATCATTAATTAGATCGAAAACTCTCATACTTGTAGAAAAAGAAACAGAAAATGATTATGACATGAACAAGACTAAGGAAAGATCTGAAGATCTATAGCATAAAGGACAAGTCACAACCCTAAAAACTTCCCAACCTGCTATTTACAAGAAATTGACAGAAAGTTTTGGTTTCACAGATTCGAATTGAGAAGCTAGGGTTTTGGGTTGGGGCTGGGTTTGAGAGGGGGGAGGGTATCTGGGTCCTGCTATCGCCTATCGAAGAGAGAAAGTCGAGAGAGAGACGCGATCAGAGAGATCCAATAGAACTAAGGAGAGACGCGATCAGAAAGAGAGAGAGAGATGTAATTGTGGGGGGGCGGGGTGGGGGGGGGGGGGCGGGGTGGGGGATGCGATCGGGAGAGATTAATTGGATTTGTTTTATGAAGCAGGTGTGTTTTTTAAAGCGGCCCACACAAAAAAAAAAAAGAAAAAGGGATAGGTAATTGCCTATGTCGCCAACCCCAAGGGCCGGCCCTGCCACTGGGATGCAGACGGTAGGTTGGGCTGCTAGGTGGTTACTATTGTGGATGCTCTTTAACTGAGTCCAAAAGGACATTTCTTTTTTTATATTTTCTTTGTTCCATTGTAGGTGGAAAGCCTTTAATGGAACTTAACAGGATCCTCAGGCCTGGTGGTTTTTTTATTTGTCCGCAACACCAGTTTATCGTAATGACAATACTAGAGACACAAATGCCTGGAATGGTAAGTGAGGTTCTATGTATTTAATTTTGCGAAGAGAAATATCTCTTTTGTATTTCAAGGGTTAAATTAGTGTAAAAAATGAAATAGCAGGTGGTCAATTACTAATATATTGCATTAGATTACGGAAGGTGCTTATTAACCCACTGCTAAGGAATTTCAAATCTTAAAGTGCATTCCAGCAATATTATTAGTTCTCCTATTGATAGTACAAAGAGAATTTGGACGATTGGGTAAAATGATAATAAACTACCTAGTAATACTCTGAAGTTACATGTGCCGAGGTTGCAATACCTTTTAAATGTTGATCGTATTGTCTGTGTTCACTTTTAAAACTAGCAATGGAGGAATACCACTTGCTCATGTCTGTATAACTGCTTAAACCATTTGTTGGGATGGCTTTTCAAAATTATTTTGTACGTACTGAAATGAAAATGAGCATATACTTGAATGGCTCTTGGATTGCTGCTGCACCTCTTAGAAAAATATATTGGGAAAACTTTCATGCAGTGGGGGTAACCCAAAAAAAAATAGAAAAATGGATTAGTTTCTGCATTGCAGGGAATCTTTGAAGCAAGCTTACTTTATGCTTCTTGGTTGATTGGTAGATCCTTTGGATAATAATGGGGTAATGTCATTTGTTACTCTTCATCTGATTTCTTCCTAGATTTCCTATTCCCGCGGCGGCCGGCCTGCTGGTCGACGATAGCTTGGTCCTGGGGAAAGAGAGAGGGAGAGGATGAGTGAGTGAGGGGGAGAGTAAGAGAGAGATAGAGAGAGAAAACGAGACGGTGAGAGAGAGAGAGAGAGAGAGAGAGAGAGAGAGAGAGAGAGAGAGGCGGTGGAAATGAAGTTGGTGGAGGGGAGAAAAGTGGAGAAGAGAGAAGAAAAAAAGAGAAGAAAGAGAAAAGGAGAAAGAAAAAGAAAAAGAAAAGAGAGAAGGAAAAAAAAATTAGAGAAAAAGAAAGGGGGGAAATTTGGGTTAGGCCCGTGGGCTTGGGCTTTGGTTAATGATCTATATTAATTATGATTAAAATTATTTAGTTTTATTATATTTATTTGTTTTGAAAATTATATAAATAATTTATTTTCTTTAATAATTATATAAATTATAATTATTTATTTTATAAATATATTTTATCAAAAATTGGTGTTAATACATAAATATATATATTATCCCATAAAATTTATTCATCAGTATTATTATTCATATAAAAATTTATATTATTAGTATGCACACATTTATATTTATTATTTTAATATTATTTTGTTTATAAAAATATACGCTCAAATATAACAAAATAATAATTGACTTTATAGAAATATTTATTATCAAAAATAATTTTGTCAATATAAATAAATCAAAACAAATTTATTTGTTGATATGTTTCAGTATTTGGTTTAGATATAAGAAGTAATATTATTGGTAAATATTATCAGGTATATATATAATTATTTTAATTCTCTTAAAATTTATCAATATTATAATTAACTTTTTAGATAAAATACATATTTAACAAAACTTGATTTATAAATCAAAACAAATAATATTATCAGTATTATACATGTATTATTAGATAAGGGTATTGCAAAAGTAATCTTTAAACATTGTGCTGTCTAAAATATATCTCAAGCTAAAAGGAGGTCGTCATCATCATCATTAAGCCTTTTCCTATGAAAGTAGGTCAGATGTCAAGTGCAAATCCACTCATGAAGATCTGATGGAATTCTCCAACCTGCTATCGACCTGATCAACCATATGAGTGATGTCACATTCCTGGTCAAGGGAATTGTGTGGGACAAGAAGGGGGACTTCCTAGTAGACCTGACAAGAAAGCTAGTTGCTATATCGGAAAACATTCCTTATTGGTTATGTAGTTTAATTCCATGAAACCAAGGAGCAGCTCTCCAAATTTTTTTGGAGATTAGAAACAGTCTCATAAGTCATAAGAGATACATTAAAATTGTGATGGGGAGGTACCTTTCATCTGATCTTTAAAATGATACAGGCTAAAGAGCTAAAGAAAAAAAAATTCTTATTTAGGCTGATATAAAGTATATTTTCTCAAGTACTTGGTGCTTGATGAAATCACTTATAAAATTAAGGCCTCCAGTTGAACTATTCTGCAATTGCTGTTCAAGGGCAGTTAGTGCTGACACTTTGTTTTTGTTGGGTTTGTCGGTCAGTAAAGGACAATCAGCCTCTGACGCAAGGATTACAAGAGATAATTGAGGTGGATGTGGTATATCATTAAGGGGGTCAAGTAATTATGTGGTAAGTTCATGAAGGAATCTTAAACACTATGTCCTTGCCGAATGAGATGATCACATGCATTATCATATTATCACATACATAATCATTTCACAGTGTTACCCACTTTTTGTTGACCTTTACCCTATGGAGGGCCAAATCATTTATCTGAGCAACTCTCTTTCAAGTTTGAGAATCTGGGCCGTGATCCTTTCTGATACACACGTATCAAAGCACCTTTGTATGTACCTACGTGACTGTCAGAAACCCAATATATGAAATGCCCTAGGAGGAAGGTTTGTAAGTCAGAATGAATTTATTCACTTGTAGCAATCTTCTGATATAAATGATTGCTTGCGCTTGTTTGTGCAGTTCAAAATTCAGGCTCCCAATGCAGACAGTCAAGGCTCCTTCTTGGTTGCAGTATGAGCCAAATGGCTGAGCTCTGCAGTCTGCAGTCAGTAAGCGAACCAGATGACCGTTCATTATCTAGATCTTCGTCACAGGATGTTATTATAGAGTATCTGGAAGCTCTGTAAGAGTCATTTGACCATCCATGATTGCTGCACTGATTAGCTAAATTATATGGCAAACTATGGTTGCTATCATGACAGCTATTGTACTCATCATTTTACTGTAGCTAACAGTGTTTCAGAAAGTGTCTTTCCAGGTTAAAGCTTTGGAGGAGGATAGGAACCAATACTTGAGGCGGCATTTTAATGCCCTCAATGCATAGAAAGGGTAGCCATAGCTGTCATATTATAGACCCTCCTTGATCCTATAAGAAACGGTGCTCCTAAACTGGCTCACATCAGTTATCACCTATAGCTTCAAGCTCACAAGCTCTGCTTTCTGACTTAACGCATTTGTGCGTCTCGGCTTATACTCTATACACATTGAACTCAGCCGAAGAAGTCTTGCCACCTTGTTGCTTCGGGCTGAGCTTCTTCTGTGTCTGGAAAGGGACCAGCAGTTACTAGAAGCACCTGAGTCTGAAGTTGATGTTGGATGGCGCAGAAATTTCGAACTCTATGAAAGATCCAGAGTGATAAAGGCTCATCTCAAGTTGTGGATTAGCAAGGGAACCAGTTTGGTTTTCTTCTAATAATTTTGCAACCCCAGCGTCGAGAGATTCCAAAAGCAATGGTTCTGAAAGAAAGTGAGTGGCTGTGGGTTGGATTCCCTCTGTCTAATGAAAGTGAATTCATCTGCTGCTTACTCATGATGCGGTTGGCTGTGGCGGTGGGGGTCAAAGTTGACTGTTTTGTTGTACTAAATTGTTGCAAGTGGATCTGAAGTTGTAGTTTTCTTCAAGATGTAGGACGCAGTGTATAATCTGATCAATCTGTTCTTACATTTTTCCTGCACATTTGTAATATTTTGGTGTCTAATATTGAAATAAAGAGGATGACTGAACTTTGATCCTGTACAGGTCAGTCTACTGCACTCTTTTACTTCAATTTCAGACGCCGAACAAATTTTTGAATATATTCAGTTCTTTCAATGGTGTTGAGTATTGATGAGGTGTAAACAAATGTTGCAAATTGATGCTCAAATCTTTTATCTAACTTTCTCATATTAGGCTGTCGTAACCTAAAGTTTAGATGATGCCACCTGTTTGGCCGTTGGAAGAGAGAGGAAGAAGGGAGGGAGAGGAAAGAAAGATGGCCCCTCTTCTTAATTTTTTGTGAAGAAGGGAGGGAGAGGAAAGAAAGATGGCCCCTCTTCTTAATTTTTTGTGTTCGTTTGCTCTAAAAGGAAAAAAGAATAAACAACTTTCCTCTCTTTCCCTCTTCTGTTCATGTTTGATTGCACTGTGAACAAGGAAGATGGCGAGAAGGAGAAGAGGAAAGGGGGTGAGCTGATCACAGAATGAGGAGAGAGAAAAAAAGAGAGGAGAGTTATAATATTAATCTTGACATCGATCCATGTGCTCCACAACTCTTTCGTTGGGTTTTTTTTGAGAAATTCTTCCGGTCTTGTCATCTAGGATCCACATTATCTGACACCGGAGGAAGAAGAGTTCATCCTCCAGCAAACAAACATTCTCCGACCCTTGCATGTGACAAGCGTTGAAACCTCGTTGGCTGCCCCCCCTTTTCTTCCCCTCTCTTCCTCCCACCTCCTGTGAAACAAAAAGGCCTAATTGTTGCATGAAGAAATAATTATTGAAAGGAAAATTTACAATTCTATTCTTTCAGTCCTTTGCGCAACTCCAAAAGGGACTCACAAATTCCCCCAACTTATTTGAACTTCGGAGCATGGTTCAAAGTCTCGGTCTCGGTCGCCGACTAGGCCGGCACCGAGACGGATCGGTCTCGGCGACTCGGATCGGACTCGGACGATACGCGCAAAACGTTACATAGAACGCCAAAAAAATTATGAAAAAAATCATGACAAATCATAAAAAAATGTAAACATCCAAATTCATGCATCACATATTCAAAACATATAACCTAACACTCAAAACATAACGTGAAAGCATAAATACAAGCGTCATCGGTAGAAAAATATCAAAATACATGCATAATATAGTAAATTGCACAAAATAATTCATAAGTACCTGCTAATATAGTCATTTCCACATTGAATTACGAGGAGGCTCCAATCATCATTATCATCTGGCCCGCGATAAGTATAAAAATCAGGCATATAGTTTCCATAAGGATAATGATATGTTTGTGGGTGAGATCCTATAGGCTGAGATGATTGGCCAGAGAATCCACTATCAGAGTAATATGGCGGTAGGGGTTGTGCAATATCAGCTCCATGGTGATAATACCCAAAACCTCGATATTCAGTGCTGCTAGTAGAGTATTCACGAGTGCTAGAATAATCAGTGCCAGAATATTGGCCAGATGTCAAACCCAACCCCTGTAAATGGCCTTCAAGACTATGATGACCATGTGAGTAGTTATCATGTCCATTCGAATAATCATCGCTAGAACTGAATTCGACCAACCGATCCAAATGCCTACGCTGTTGTGAAATCCCCGCCCGGCCTCCATGATCTGTATCTTGAGTGGCATAATATTCTGAATCCCGTGTTAAAGCATCATCTTGTTGGCTTCCACCAACACCATGAGTCTCTTCAACATTACCATCATCACCACCATCACCGTCGCCATCACCCTCACCACCATCATCGCCACCACCATCACCGCTGTCATCATCACCGCCATCACCATCATCACCGTCACTTTCGTCAGTATGACGAATACCTTCATCTAACCAACCTAAGTCATCTAGTAGTAACATCGGCTGTTCTCCCTCATGAATCCACTCATCCAAAATATCATCATCATTGAAAATATTGTTCAGATCAATTGGGTTGTAATAATCATCAGTGTCGCTTTTGCATGTCAAGTTTCTTACTCGCAACCGCATATTATAATGCACAAATACTAGTTTATGCAACTTTTTCATTGCCAACTGGTTGCGCAGTTTTGTATGAATTAGCGACTACGTGCTCCAATTTCTTTCACAACCTGATGAAGAACATGTTTGGCTTAAGACTTTGATGACAATTTTCTGCAGATTGGGAGCTTCTTCGCCATAATTAATCCACCAATCAGCTGGAAGAGATTGTTGCACTGTTCTTCTAGTTAGTGAGCTTCCAAATTCTCCAACTCCATCCACAAATAATTTTATCTGTGAGAATACACATCACAAGTGTTAATATTTGCATAACATTATATCGATGAAATAAATAAATTATTATTACCTCATTAATAGCTCTTACTTGTTTATTCAAATCTGGCTCCAATCTTTTAATGACCTCCTTTAATCCATATCTCACTTCTGGATGTGTAGAAAAGTTTTTTGAATATTGGAGTGCTGGATTTAAAAAATATGCTGCAATAATGTAAGCAAACGATTGTTATGATATGACAGTTTCAATTTCTAGTCAACAAATATGATTTCTAAGCAAATGAATTACCAGTAGCATACAAGTGTCTATGCAATTGTCCCTCCCATCTTCTATCAATGACGTCTCAGTACTTCTTCCAGTTCTTATTTGAGGCCTTTATAGCCAATTTTGCTCTATTCATAGCTTCATATATAATAGATAGTGTAGGTTTCTTGTCCTGGTCCACTATCTTCAAGACTCTAACAAGAGGATCTATAATGTTTTGGACCTCTCTTGCCTTCTTTCAAAACCGGTCAGTCAGAATGAGATTAGAAACCTTATCTCGCACACTTCTTCTACTCCTTTCCTTGTTGAATTCATGCCATTCGGTAGTCGTGCACATTCTTTTCAAATCTTACTCATAGCGAATAAGGCTTTCAATAGAAATAAACTCGGTGGCAAACCGTGTTATACCTGGTCTCAACAAATCTCTATCTTTGGTATATAGCTTCATTAAATTCACCACTTTGAGGCTATTGTAAATGAATGATGTGATCATCTTATCATCATCCAATGTCTCCTTGACTGATTTCAAAGAGCCAATATCTTCAAGCATCAAATCAATGCAATGTGCTGCACAGGGAGACCAAAATAAATGTTTTCTCTTCTCCATCAACATGTGACCAGCTGCTTTGAAACTTGCCTCATTATCTATTACAACCTGCACGATATTTTCTTCGCCAACTTCATCAACAACTTTATCCATTAGCGAGAATATATACTCAGCAGTCTTCGAGATATTAGTGGTATCAACAGAAGTATGGTAGATCATGCTTCTATCACAATAAATCATGAAATTAACAATAGGCTTTCTATTATGAGAACTCCATCCATCACACATGATCGTGCAACCATACTGCGGCCATTTTGTTTTTATTGAAGCAATATATACTCCAATTTCTTTCACTTCCTCCTCTAAATACAGATTGCCAATCTGGTACCCTGTAGGGCCTTTTACACCTGGGCCTGCCTCCGCAATAGTATTAATCATGGCTTGGTAGTAAGGATCACTATCAGCTGCATTGAATGGTATTGCATTGTAGTGAAAGAACTTCGCCACGGATTTCCCAACCTTTTTCATATTCTCAGTTGAGAACATGCTTTTGATTGATTTTTGTTTTGTTGGGAACATATAAGGATCAATACCACGAGCTAGAATTTCAGCTTCTCTTATAGTCATACTCCGACGCAATCCACGGTTACTCCCTGATCCTGAAGGCTGTGAACTACTGCCACCAACATCAACTCCTTCTGCCGATCTCCAAGCCATTTCACGACTTTCTTTCATGGTTTGTTTTAGTTGTCTTCTTTCAACTCCTTTTAAACCACCAACTTCTTCAATTTCATTATCAGAATCTTCTTCGGTTACATCATAGAAATCTTCCTCACTTAAAGATCTCATAAGTCGCTCTTTTTTAGATTTTATGGCCGCTCTTTCTTTGCTACCTTCAGAAAGATGTCGTCTCATTATTTGAGAATCTCTTTGATACTCACAAGCATCCTTCCACCTGACCGGGTACATGTGCTATATGCTGCTTCAATCTAGTGATACCACCATGAACTTGTTTCCCACAATAATTACACTTCACAAGTTTTCTACTTCCACCAACAGGGGTACCATGTTCCCATCCAATATCGCGTTGCTTTGGAGCCATACTGAAATTTAAAAAAAATTATCTGTTAAATTAAATTAAAATTAAAATTAACTAAATTAAAAAAACATTAAATTAAACTCAATTAAATGAAACTACATTAGATTAAACTAAACTAGTTTATACTAGATTAAGCAACACTAACTTAATTACCTAACTTCAATAAAATTATTAAATTACCTAACTTAATTACAAAACTTTATTAAATTAAATTAACTTAAATTAAGTTAACTAAACTAATTTAAATTAAATTAAATTCAATTAAATTAAACTACATTAAATTAAACTAAACTAGTTTATACTAGATTAACCTACACTAACTTAATTACCTAACTTCAATAAAATTATTAAATTACCTAACTTAATTACAAAACTTTATTAGATTAAATTAACCTAAATTAAGTTAAATTAACTTTACCTAAACTAAATAAATTAAATGACATTAAATGCAAATTAATTAGAGAGAGAGAGGAACAAAGAGAGGGAGAGAGACGGAAACAGAGGAGAGAGAGGGGAAAACAGTGGAGGAGAGAGAGAGAGACGGAGAGAGAGGGACAGAGAGAGAGACAGGGAGAGACTGAGAGGGAGAGGGGGAGAGAGAGAGAGACAGAGAGGGGGAGAGAGACTGAGAGGGAGAGGGGGGAGAGAGAGATACAGAGGGAGGGAAAGAGAGAGAGAGAGTCCGACAGAGAGAGAGAGATACAGAGTGAAAGAGAGAGTCCGACAGAGAGAGAGACAGAGAGAGAGTCGCTGCGGAGAGAGAGAGACAGAGAGAGAGACCTGGAGAGAGAGTCGCTGCGGGGAGAGAGAGAGAGAAGAGAGAGAGAGGCAGAGAGAGACTGAGTGCGCCGCTGCGGGGGAGAGAGACAGAGAAAGAGAGGAGAGAGAGAGGCACAGAGAGAGGGAGAGAGGGAGAGAGAGAGAGAGACTGAGAGGGAGAGAGGGGAGAAGGAGAATTTACCTGCAGACGGACGGCGACGGCGACGGCTACGGCGACGCGGGGGGACGGCGACGGCGACGGCTACGGCGACGCGGGGGGGGACGTTCGCGGGGGGGACGGCGAGAGAGAGAGAGAGAGAGAGAGAGAGAGAGAGAGAGAGAGATCAGATCTGATCTCTCTCTCTCTCTCCCTCAGCGCGTTTTAAGGGAGGGGTCACGGGCGCCGAGTCGACCGGATCGGGTCCGACTCGGACCCGATTCGGTCAACTCGGCGATCTTCTGTTGACTCGGGCCTCCGAGTCGTACCGGAGGGGGCTACGACTCGGCCGAGTCGTATCCGACTCGGCCGAGTTTTCGAACTATGCTTCGGAGGGGTCACATTAAACTTTTCCCTCTAACTATTCTTAAGGTCAGAAAGTTATGGGAAAGACTATGCAAACAAAACGAGAAATATTCATTGACTTCAGAACATTTCTTCCATGACTAAACAATGAAAGAAAAACTCTGTTCTTAAGGATGTAACAGCTCAAATTGACAACAAGAAAGCAAGAGATGACTTTGGTCTTGCTAGAAAAGAACTAAGGAATTTCATTTTTTTTGTTTTCAATATTATTGTTGAAAGGGAAGTTTAGAGCTCTCACAAGGGTCAGTTACTTGACTTGAAAAACACTTCCACAGAAAGAGAGAGCGAGGCGAACCAAAAAGAAGGCCAACAACTAAAGGTGAAAACCAAAAACCCTAAAAACAAGTACAATCCAAACTAGAGCAAGAGACCTGCATGACAATGAAAAGTCCCATACAAGACAATGGAAAAAGGTCAAGAAGGGCCATCACATGAGGGGTTCATTTCTCCCAAACACAAGAAAACAACTAGTGATGGCAAAAAGGAGGTCTTTTTACCACACAAAGGAGGAGGAGAAAAGAGTGAGGGTTGTATTTAATCTACTGAATAAATATAAATACACAAACACCCAATAGAAAGAAAGCTGCACTCCCAATTTTCATATGTAGCTCTAGTCATCCATCAGTACATGCAGACATGCAGTGCACGTGGATGACATAAATTTTGCTGGTAACAAGTAATTTTTCTCTTGAGAAAAGGCATGTACTGAGTTGGGTGCAGCCTCCCTCAAGATTCAATCCTTGAAACTTCCTTTCCCCTCATTGTTTCACTCTTTATTAGCCATCACACGAAGCTCCACTAATGTACAGAAAATTGCTATGGTGCATTAATTATGGATCATAATGTTATAAAAACTAATAAATAATATGTTCAGAAAATGACTGTAGCTAAAATGAGAGGCTGAGAATATGACAAGAATTAAGTGTATTCGTTAGAAGTATGATATTACCGCTACTGAGAACAAAATGAGAGAGAGTTAATTGAGATGGTTTGAACATCAACAAAAGAAATTAATATGTACGCTAATTAAGAAAGTGATAGAATTTTAATTAATAGAGTAATTGGTAATTTGGATCGATATCATTAAGACAGATATGATATCGAGAAAAAAGATCTATAAAGAAAATAAAAGAAAAAAAAATTCATGTATCAACTGCAAAAATATAAGACAAAGACTTTGTTGTTGTTCGTATACAAAAAATTATTAGGCGTGAGAATTTATTCTTTTCCATCTCTCATTAACTGTCGAGAAATTATAAGACTCTCTCACGATAAATGGATAATTATAAACGTAAAAGGATTTACTTTTAACTTAGTTATTCTACTTTCACCAATCCAAAAGGCTTAATTATTTCTTCAATTAAATGAGACTCATCTGTATGAGATACTTTCTCATTCTTCATTGGTTAACTATGGGTGCAATTTGAGGTGACATCTGTATGAGACTCGTCTCAATGTAGTACTTGTCAGAATCTGAACATGTTTGACTAAAAAGTTTTCATTTCTACAGAATACTAGTTAAGATTAAGTTTGAAACTTACGAAAATTATTATATACTGCAAGGTTAATTCTTAGGATTGTGACAGTTTGTTTGGATGTCCCATCTTACTTTTACAATAGGGCCATTCTATAGTTACCACAGTAAAGTCCTAAGAGTGCATTTAACATGAATGAATTTATTTGGGAATTCTAAATTCCCGTGTGAAATTTTCATTTTTTTTGGCATAACCTTATTCAATATTCTCGGGAATATTAGATTCCCATGAGAATCAAATTCAGGGGGATTCATGGGAATATAGTTCCCATCGTGGAAGGTGTGTATTATATATTCTCACTTGATGGTAATTTATAAAAAAATTTATTTTTTTAAAATAATCTAATTTATTCTTCTCATCTTTCATCCCTTCTTTGTTTTGTATCAACATGATATTCAATTCCATCACTGTTGACCGACGGCCACCGCTTGTCGCTGCCACCGCAAATTAGTGACTGTTGATCGGTGGCCCCCTCCGTCTCCGCCCTAATCGTCGACCATTGCTACTGGCTGCTACCACCGATCGCCTACCACCATCATCACCCCCATCGTCGCCCCCCGGCCACTGCCGCTACTGCAAACAGTGATCGTTGATCTTTGACCGCCGCCGCCGCCGCCCCGATTGCCAGCCGCCGCTGCCCCGATTGCCAGCCACCGCCATCATCACCCCAATCACTAGCCACAGCTGTCGACTGCCATCACCAACCGCCGATCATTGATCACTGCTGCCGCCACCCCAATCACCAATCACCACCATTGATCACCATCATTGACCATTGGCCACCGCCTCACCATTGTTACTCCAATTGCCGACCACCGCTACCGACCACCATCACTGACCGTTGATCACCGCTTTCGATCGACCGACCACCACCATCCCCAATCACTTGACCACCACAGCCGATTGCCGACTACCACCATCACCTCCAACCGTCGACCCCCAGCGTCGACCGCCGATCACTGTCGCCGACTGTCGATGCCTCTAATAGCTGACCACCACCGCTGACTGTCGCAATCGACCACCGATCACTGACCACCACTACCACCACCTCAATCGCCTACCACCATCGTCGACTGCCACCACTGACCACCCGTCGATGTCGCCATCATCGGGCACTTTCACCTCCACCCCATTGCCAACCACCGCCGCCACTTTCACCATTTTACTTACTGTCACTAATCTTTCATTACAAGATTAGTTTGGGAAAATATATTCAGTGATGTTATATTCCTGAAAATATTTCTAATATATCGAACACAAGAATAGTTTATTGACTAGAATGTCTTAATATACCAAACATGATAGTGCAATATTTTTATGAATTTAATGCCTAGAAATTTAATTTCTGAGAAATAAGAATATTGCATTTCATGTACAACCCTAAAATAACCAGTATATAGAAGCAGTTAATTACGAAAGTGGATATGGACGGGAGGCAGCTTGTTAGTATTTCCTTTTAGAAGACAATAGGTAGTTAGCACTATTAGGTAACCACCTCATCAATCATCTCATGATTTTTGAAGGAAAAACCTAATTGTAAACTCTAAATTATTAGAGTTAAATTTAAGAATGAAGGGGATCGGAGATATAATTACCTCCCCTTTGGATAAAATTATCTGTTTTAAGTTAAAAATAAGAACGGCTGCAGAGATATAATGATAGTTATTTTTGAAATGAATTTCAACCGCTAAATTCTATTGAACGATTGTTAACCAAATAACGTAAACTGTACACTGTCAAATTAATCCAAATACCTTATTTCATCACTCATTATCGCATGTCCAGTGCCTAAAAAGTGTAGAGGCAGGGTCAATGTCCCAAAGTGTATCCCAACTCCTAAAATCATCATTGGAAAGAGTCACCGTCAATTTCATCACTCATTATCGCATGTTAAAGTTTCTGTCGCTACATAAAAAATCCAAATTTTAATGTAGGTCAAGAAAAATACTCTATAAATTCTAACACTTATTTTCTTCCTTTTTTTAGTTTGTGCTTATCTTATCAATAAAAAGAAAAGTTAAACCTTGAATTCAAACAAACTATTGTGTACGCAAAATACCAACACACATTCCTTTAGAAGTATTTGTTTCCCTTGATCATGGATGATTAACTATCTAGTGTTTCAACTCATGATCACACAAATGTTTCTCTAGTAAAAAGCTAAAAGCTGCCAAGCTTTACCAGTACACTGATCAGCACACGCATTACATATCCTCATGTACCTTTGTTGGAACAAAAAACCCTCACATTTTCATTCAACCAATGGTCAAAAAATCCTTTGCCATGCAGTCAAGCACACTTGTACCCTAGCTAGGGTCTTCCTCTACATGATTTTTAGGCAATGAGGCTGTCCTCAGAGTACATGAATATAGCTAAGTGACAAGCAAGGGAAAGTTAAAGGTGCAATTCTTTTGGAATTTGCATGGCCATGGCCATTTCCCCTACCTACTCCCCACTCAACATGTGAAAAGGCCTCTGCTCTGAAGCTTAAAGAGAGAGGGGGGAGAGAGAGAGAGGGAGGGAGAGGAGAAACCACAACTGGGAGAAGAAGTCACCATCACAGCCATCAAGATTGGAGATCCTGCTACAGGGCCCCACCATCAAATTGCAGGTTGCTGGGCCCAGCTGGATTGGTCAGTAACGTGCGAAGGGGCCCACTGCATCTTCTTTGGTGTGTGATAGGACCGACCTTGCACATATGTGTGCCTGGAATTGGTTAAAGTTTAATGAAAAACTCATCAAGTAATCTAAAGACCAAAATACATACTACTATTAGCATGTAAAAGTATAAGCATTTGCTTTAAGACAACAGGTAAATTGCATAAAAACCTATTCTATTGTTAACATTTTATATAAAATCATCTTGTTTTGTTAAGAGCAAAAAACTCTCATATTCTATTAAATTCATGAGAAATCCACAATTACCGACAGAAATTACATATCTTTACTATCCTCTATATCTTTTTAGTAAATAAAGACGAGTATTGCTACTAAAATCTCAAATGATAAAAGACTAACATCATAGTGAAAAGTCCCTGATTCAAGTCAAGACTATAGTCTTTTCTTCTTGAAAAGGTACAAGAAAAATAAAAAAATAAACAGAAAATAAATAAATAAATGTCAAAATAGAGAACTTGATTGCATTACTAAACATCACCCCGTCCATATCCGGTCAGATTCGATGATAACAACGGCCATTCAAGATTTAAAAAGAAAAAATATACTTTTCAAGCAAATGGGTCAAGAATCTGATCACAATACATCGATTTCAATTTCAGACAGACTGACCTCTACAATCCTAGCTACTAGCAAGAGATCAAAAACGAAAGGTGACAGATAAAAAGTATTGCTGGGATGACTCATACACTTATCATTTGGGCCCGAGCTGATTGGGTTTGGATTTTGTTCAAGTTACGCCCATCTCATTTGGGCTAGTTTTTAGACGTATATCTAGTGCAAGTTAACTTTCTTCATAACTTCACTCTTAAATAAATCATCAGTGCCTCTAAAAAATATTGAACTTTAGTTCAACTTCACCTCGAAGTTCCAACATAGAAAGTCGCGGATTCGAATCTCCTCTCATTCAGATAAGAAAAATCTATTTGCAGTTTGGCCGCCATCACAGTAACAGTGGTAATAATAACATTAATAAATCTCTTAAATAAAAACTTTTTCATGAATTCAGGTATGAATTATTTTGTCAGTTCCAATCAGTTAAGAATTCTTGATTTGTCTAAGTAAATATTTTTACATGAATCTTTAACTTCAATGAAAATTCCCTGTGCTTTGATATTTATTAATATATTTTTAAATTTAGTTAGTAATGCAAATAATTAAGAATTCTTAACTAACTGATAAATCCTACTCAATAAGACCTTGCTTTTCAAGTAAAGCTAATCATCAAATAAGATTCTTAATTATTTCATTGTAAAGTGTATTGGCCGGATTTTGATCTGCATCGGGATCACGAGACGTGTTCCATCTCTTCAGGACGCTCGAAACAGACGATAAGACATGCCAGCAGATCACTTTCACGAGCACCACTCAGTCGTTCCCGAGGACATCCATCCTTTCGAGGACACCGCCGCGCCGAGAATTCTCATCTTTCTGAGCACTACTCAGTTGTTCCTAAGACAACTCCACCCACTCTGAGCGAGACACACACAACAGCCGACCTTATCGATCTTTAACTTCAATTCAGCAAGCAGAACTCTCTTGATTCACGAAGTCAGTTACACCGCTAGATCATCCTACGTTTTGAACGTTGCAACAACCCCTGCTCCTACGCGAGCAGTTACAGATGGCAACATGAATCACTTCTAATAATCAAGAGCGTAATCCGAACAGTTATGAAGAAATCCCAATATGTAAATCTTGCAGTTATGGAGATTCGTAATATCCACACTGTAGGGAGAGAGAGGAGATAGAGGTGATAGAGGCAGATAGCATAGAGATCGAAAATCAAAGGAGTGAGAACGTGGCATTGAAGCAGACCAAGATAGCTCCCGGTCGATCGCTCGGTCGACCGGTGTGCACAGATGTATCCCTGTCGATCGGGCGGTCACCCGAGGGATGGAACGATCGACCGCCTGGTCGACCAACTGAAAGAGGCTGCTCTCTGTTGCGTCCGGTCGACTGTGGACAGGGGTCGACTGGCCGGTCGACCGACAGATGCGTTTTGGCTGTCCTTTCTGGATTCAGACTCCTTTCCTGTTTGGGGTCGAATCTAATCGGGATTTCCTATAAATAAGGGCTAGAGCCCTCATGTATTGTATCCAAGAAAGTTCCCTCAAGTATCCCTCTGTATTAGTTTGTATTGATTGTTGAATCAATAAAATCTCTCTCCCTTACCCCGAGGACGTAATCAAATTGCCGAATCTCATTAAATACTGTGTTGATTTGCTTTCTCTATTATTTCTCTGTTCTTGTCGTGTTGGGTACATCTCCGGTTGCATCTGTCTGTTTGGTTGATAGATTCCTCAGAGAGGTTGTTGCCAAGGGCGCGCATAACACACCCCTTTGATTACAATGTGCAGGGTATTTATACACTTGATCTCCATCAAGTAAGAGAAGAGCCCAGAGGGATCGAACCTTAGAGAATTGAATCCGTAACAGAGTATGAAGAATCTCTTATAATGCATTTGATTTAGTGGAATCCCTCCCTCTTGGCATCAAGGTTTTTCCCCTTTGCGGGTTTTTCCATGTAAATTCTTTGGTGTTTGTGTTGTTTTAATCTCTCTCTCTTATAAATTTGAGTGTAGAAAAATTCCCCTGTAAAATTTACCTCTACATAAGGGCTTTTCATTTTAGTGAGAAGCTTTAGGCTGAGTGTGAACATAAAGGCATGTTTGGTAAAGAAATATCAAACTGTCAATCTGATAAAATCAGATTTCCTAGAGAAAAAACCCAACCTGACAGTAATAATGTTTGTGGGGCTCAGATTTTTTTTCTTCTTCATCATAGCTTTGTTTGGAACTCAAAAAATTGACCCAAAAAGCTGACATTCCCCAAGATAAAATCACCCCGGGTAAGATTATCCCCTGCGCATAGCACTTCAATGACATATTAGTAACCAACGAGTTCAACGGGTAAGCTTACTCATTGTATAACACACTTAACCCTGTACATAGCAACTTAGACAGTCAGTTTTCCACTCATTTTCCTCTAAATTTTGAGACGAAAATTAACATGGCCAAAATCAAATTTTTAGTCTCCGATTTACTGCCAACTAAACACCATGCAGGCAAAATTACGTGGGACAAATTTAGAGAAAATAGACGCTTTTTAGCTCATTTTTTTTTGAACAAACAAACCCTAAATTGATTATATTATTTCCATATTAGAATCTGATACTATCTTCAAATAGTGCTATTCTAATTTCCGTCCAAGGAATATTATAATGATTGCTTGCATGCGCTATCTTGTTGGTTTTCTTATGTAAATAGTTGCATGCTGGAAATATTATCATAAGCTTCTTTCAGTCATGTGTATTGGCTTCGCAATGTCAGTACATATAACACTGTCTTGGTCACTCAGGTGCCCATACAGCTAGTTCAATTCATATATAGTTAGGCTTGTTGTGAAATTGACGGCTCCCATGATTAATCACTGGGACAGCGCAGCGAAAGTAATACTGGATCGACGAGCAATGAGAAGAAAAAAAAGAAGAAGAAGGTTTTTTGAGATATAGAAAGCCAACACACAATTTAACATAGTTTCACACAGATCGTGTATACGCCTACGAGAGAAAGGGGAAGAAACTTTATTAAACTTTGAGGGAGTACAATTAGAAACACTTACACCTCTTTCTAAGAAGATTACAAGCCTTTTGATGACTGTCAAGAAGAGCGAACCCTGATGGATAAAGCTTCTCACACAAATTTCTCTATTGTAGAGAGAGAGGAGATGAATGAGGTAGGGGGAGATAGCACAGAGACTGGAAGACAAAGGGAGCGAACGGTACATTGCAGCAGGACAGGATATTTCCCGGTCGACTGAGCTACAGCAGGCCAGGATATTTCCCGGTCGACCGCCCGGTCGACCGGTGTGCGCGACGTGCACAGGAATAGTCCGGTCAAACGCCCGGTCGACCGATTGTATGATGGCTGCTCTCAGTTGGTGCCGGTCGACCGGGCACAGGGATCGGTCGACCGACAGACGCGTTTTGGCTTTCCTTTCTAGATTCGGATTCCTTTTCTGTTTGAGATCGAATCCAATCAGGGTTTCCTAAAACCCAGAGACCCTGTGGTTATAAATAAGGGCTAGAGCCTTCATATCCCTGAAAGTTCCCTCAAGTATCCCTCTGTATTAGTTTGTATTGATTGTCGGATTCCTCAGAGAGATTGTTATTCTGCGCACAACAAGTGGTATCAGAGCATCCCAGGTTCGTTGTGAGATCGTGTGTTGATTCCAAGGCATCAGTTGCTGTTTGACGGAGATCGTGTGTCGATCTCGGAGCAGCGTTGGGACTGTTTGTGGGATCGTGTGCCGATCTCAAAACAACGTGTAGATTGCTCAAGGAATCAATTTGGAGGAGTAGATTGCTTCGAAAACTCTTCGAGGGTTTCGCGTGAAGGTAAAGATCATGTCTTTATCTAGTTTATTTTATCTAACTCCGTTCGTTTCTGCATTGCTTTGAGGAATCAGTTGAGAAGATGGTTGGAGAAAGTACATCGTCGGGAAAATCTGTAAATCCACATCCGTTGAGGATTGATGTGGTGAAGTTCGACGGAAAGAACAACTTCAGTATGTGGAGTTGTGAGGTGATGGATGCGCTGACAGCATCAAACCTCGAAGACACTTTACGGTTGGAGAAGAAGCGCGCATCAACAGCTGAAGAAGATTAGGACAAGATGAACCTACGGCGTGTGGCTTGATCAGGTCTTATTTGACACAAGACATCAAGTATCATGTGTCGCATGAAACATCTACGAGGCACTATGGAGATATTGGAGAAAGAGTATCTAACTAAAAGCATCGAATCGTGGTTGCAGTTGAAGAGTAAGCTTTACAGTCTCCAGATGCAAAAAGGATGCTCCATCAATGCACACTTGAATCGCTACACGAAACTTCTTACAGATTTACTTAATGTGGATGTGGAGATCGATGAAGAGGATAAGGCGGTAATTCTTTTGAACTCTTTTCCTATAGATGAGTATGAGATCTTTACTCTTACATTGATCAATGGAAGAAAATCTCTTAACTATGCTGAGGTGTCTGCTGCTCTTGTGAGTTATGAAGTAAAGAGGCAGGACAGACTGTCTCCTTCAGGGAGCACAACTGCAGAGACATTGACAGTAAGAGGCAGGAGTTCCAATAGGAAGGGAAGAGATGATCAGAAAAGATCGAAGTCCAGATCTGATTTCAGAGATCTGAAGAGGAATCAGTGCGCTTTGTGTAAGGAGCTAGGGTACAGAAAAGTTGATTGCCTGAAGGTTAAAAGTAAGAAGATGGAGTCAAAGATCGAGGCGAATCTCGCACAGGCGGATAGATCGGATTCAGACTCATCGGTATTCTCTCTCTGTTACTACTCCTACTGTTAGTTACTCAGATAATACTGGGTGGATCTTGTATACCGGAGCGACCTATCATGTGTGCCCGATTATGGCTGGTTTTCTAGCTTTGAGAAGCTAGATGGATACTTCACGGTCATGAGTTATGATCATCCGTGTAATGTGGGAGGGATAGGTACAGTCCGTATCAAGATATTTGATGAGATAGTACGAGAACTAAAGGAGGTGAGGTATGTACGTTAACTCAAAGGAATCTTATTTCTATTGGCACTTTGGAAGCGTTGGTTCTTGTGGTATTTATACGAGATGGTGCTCTCAAGATGACCAAAAGTTCAATGGTGGTGATGAAGGGCGTCCACCGAAACAATCTCTATTACTTGAAGGGTAGTACTGTTACAGGTCAGGTGGAGACTTCTATTTCTTCAGATAATATTTGCACGCAGGTCTGGCAGATGAAGGTCGGATATGGAGGTGAAAAGTCTTTACAAGGTCCAGCAAAGAAGGGATCATTGGAAGGTGCTGCTACCTACAACTTGGTGGGTGAACAGGCGTTCAGGACAAGAAGAAGGTGAAGTTCAGCACCAGTACTCACCACTCAGAAGGTCTTCTTGATTGTGTTCATGTAAGCGTTTGGGGACCTGTTAAGACTGCATCGCTTGGAGGTCATAAGTACATTGTCTCTTTTATTGATAATTTATCTAGACATAGTTGGATATATCCCATGAGACAAAGGTGTAAAGCCTTAGATATATTGGTGAAGTAGAAAGGAAGAATGGAGAAGCAGACAGGTAGAAAGATCAAGGAGCTACAGATTGATAATATTGAAAGAGACATGAACCAATTCCTACGATTTGGTTAAAGCACTGGTATTGGTACTCACTTCACAGAAGGTATACATGGGTTGGCTAAAGAGGTAAACTGTTTCTTGCTGGAGAAGGTTCGATGGTTATTGTCTAATGCACGATTAGACAAATCATTTGGGCTGAGGCGAATGTGTATGCTAGCCATCTCATAAATGGATCGACTGTGATAGGAGGTAAAACTCTATTGAAAATTTGGTCTGGGAAAGCTACTCAAGGTCATGCTTTGCTCGGGAACTTGAAAGTTCGGCCTACTTTCGTGCCAAAGATGACATGATGAATCCGCGAGTAAAGAGGTTTGTGTTTTTGGGTGTCAAGAGAAACATGAAAGGCTACAAGCTATGAGACCACGAAAATAAAAAGATCGTGTTGAGTCGGCATATCACGTTTGATGAGACTTTAGTGTTAAAGTCTACCGTCTCTCAGCAGGTGGAGAGGACAGAGACCAAGAAAGTATTACAGCAGGTGGAGGTTGATGCTACTCCACCATCTCCAGTTGGTTCGGTATCAGTAAGGACTTTAATGAATGTGACACCGAGTGGAGATCATGTAGCCAGGGTTGATACTGAACAGGTTGAAGACAATGATGAGAATGTCGAATTGTTCGCAGCCATTGGAACAATGGTAAAACCACGCATTTGGGTGAAGAAGCATGAATCTCAAGTTTGTGACCGCGACAAGCTCAAGTTGAAGGCCGTTGTTCTCCATGACGGTAATGAGGAGGTTCATATGACTCAGCCCGATAGGTTCGCTGCTGAAGATTCAGGTACAAGTGCTTGAGCTTGATGGAGCTCATTTAAATGAACTACGGTTGGCTTGATCCTTTGGGTAAGGTACGTGGCAGCCGTAAAGGTGCAGCCACATTTGGTGATGCAACCTATATGAAGCTGTTTGGGTTCTCGAGAAGCTGATTGGGACTTCATGTAGAGGTGGTATCAGAGCCTAGGTTCACACTTGGTGTGGGTAACCACCTGGGTCAATACTCGGGCTCTTACCAACAGTACAATCAGATTCAGATTCAAGATTATCTGTATCTGAATTTGGGGATTCCAGCGACGAGTACAAGAATACACTGTCATTGACACTTCATTTCTTGACCCTTTTGCATTCCGTACTCACAGTTGTCATCCAGAATATCCGATTCTCTCCTCGTTTTCTTTGCATCTTATTGCTTTCAATCTGTTAGTGTTAGTTCACTACACTACTTCTCCATCCCGAGTTCCTTATAGATATCAGAGTGCGCAGCGGAAGTGTCGTGGACCCGTAACTTTTCGGCTTTGGGGTTGGAAATAATGTTCTCCTACCTGATTTGAAATTTCGAGGACGAAATTTTTTGTAAGGTGCGGAGAAATGTAACCCCCTAATCCCTGGTGTACGTATCACAGTATCAGTACGCAATACGACGTACAAAATTGATTTGACCTCCGTAGTAGTCAGATTGTACCGATTTCAGTTTCAGCTATTATTTTTCATTATTTTAGATTTTTCAGGATTTTTTGGAATTTTTCTGGATTCTTTTGGAAAATCTCCGTAGTCGGTGTCGACCGACACCGCTAAACGGCTCTACGATTTTTAATTAACAAACGGAGTTGTATTTTGAGAATCCTCTTTCACCATATGTCTTAGAATCATATTATCTATGTTAGGATATTTTTAGAAATTTTTCTGGATTCTTTTGAAAAATCTCCGTAGTCGGTGTCGACCGACACCGCTAAACGGCTCTACGATTTTTAATTAACAAATAGAGTTGTATTTTAAGAATCCGCTTTCACCATATGTCTTAGAATCGTATTATCTACGTTAGGGTATTTTTGGAGATTTTTCTGAATTTATCGAAAATCCGGCCAAACCGGTGTCGCCCGGTACCGGTGACATCTTCCAGGATTTTTAATTTGCAAATCAGAGTAATTTCTATAAACCGTTTTCATATTACGTCGCAGGATAATATTCTCTATTTTTCATAATTTTTGGGCACCGTTCGGAGCTAGTCGAATTTTGGGCCAATATTATAATATTTAAATATTAATTTTTCTTTTTCTTTTTCTTTCTTCTTCCTTCTCCCCCAAGCCAAGCCACCGCCTTTGACCTGCTCCACCGCCTCTCTCTCTCCTTAAAACCTCCCTCTCTCTTCCTCTCTCTAAAATTCTCTCAAACCCTCCCTCTCTCTCTAAGCCTCTCTCTCTCTCTAATTCTTCCACTCTCTCTCTAATTAAATCCCCAACCTCTCTTCCTCTTGCTGTGCAGCCCCAAAAAGAGGGGGCGACCCGTAGCCAGGCCGGCTAGGCCGCCGGCCGCCGCCGCCGGCCGCCGCCGCCGCCGCGCCCTAACCCGGGCGCCACCTCCTTTCTCCCTCTTCTTTTTCTTCTTCCTTTCTTCTTCTTCTTTTTCCTTTTTCTTTCTTCTTTTTCTTTTCCTTCTTCTTCTCCTGTGCTGCTGCTTCTTTTCCTCTCTCTCTCTCCCTCTCACTCTCTCTATCTCTATCTCTCTCTCTCTCCCCGCCTGACGGCCGCGCCGCCGCGGCCGGGATCGCCGCCGGCCAGCCTTGCTGGCCGGCTTCCTCTTACAGCAGCAGCAAGAGCTGCTGCTGCTGCTTCTTTATTGGGTTTGGGTAGGACCCAAACCCAATACCCAATAAGTGGGAAACCCAATACCCCCCAAACCCGTTAACCCGTTTACCAATAAGTTAGTGGGTTTGGGTAATGGATCCAAACCCGGCCCGTTATCTCACCAAACCCGCATCCGAAACCCAATAAAGGTATATTTACAGAAAACCCCTGTACATTTCAGTATTTGCATTTAATATTTTATTTACATATTTAACCCTATTTGTTATGATTTAGTATTCGGGCGATATTGGGAGCATCCGGACTCCGATTAGGACGATTCTGGATCCGTTGCGATCGTGGGAAAGAGAGCTACCTTCCTATAGGTAGTTTGTGAGTGTTTTTATTTTATAAATTATCTTTTATCATGTTTAGGGATATGAATTAATTGCTTTCTGTGACAAATCATGATTATGGATAAAATACGGTAACTATTAATTATTAACTGGTAATGATTAGACATGCATTATAATATGAATAACCTAGAATATTGTTAGGTATTTCCTGATTTAGAATGCAGATAAGAAGGTAATTATAATACCAATAAATACTGGCAGAGACAACTCGGACACGGTCATCATACCTGCACAGCCACTGACACTCGGACCACTAGTTCACCATATGTTTGGACACTATTAGTTCATGTTCATGTCTTGTATCACAGTTAGATAACTATCGTCACATAGATACTGATCCACTGTATCAGATCACACTACACTGTCACGAGATATGACTGCAGGACACCGGTATTGCATGCACCGGGATCATCATTACACGGACACTGGACATGGTATTATATGATACACTGATCACTGTTATTACATGTACTATCACAGAGATATTACACGGATTATTGCTACACATAGATGTTTCATTAGTACACAGATATACCAATGCACGGACTACCGCATGTCATATTCTTGGTTGTTATCATCGTTATATGGATTCTCAGCATATCACTATTACACATGCATGTATGGTTTCTTTATTCTTGTCATATGGATTCCCGTTCATACTACATGTATTATTGTTCCATGGTACCGTAGTCATGTTATATGATTGTTTCCTGTTACTGATACGGATATTCCCGATACTGGACATGAGAGCTGTTGATATGCGATGTGTGGAATCCCACATCTATTGTTCCCGTTATATTGTTCCCGTATTATATTGTTCCCGTTTCCCGTTATATTGTTCCTGTTATATTGTTCCCGTTTCTCGTTATATTATTCTATGCTATCAACAGAGCTCTGGTCCAGTTATCATGTTACCCGTATCATGTACAGTAGTTGTTCTTGTTACATTGTATACTTGACGTATTAGATTATAAAGTTAACTGGGGTATGGGGGAAACTCGACGGTTGATTAGATCTTATCGGGTGATGTACTGGATCCATATTGTTCTCCCACTGCAGGGGATGGTAGTGCTACCTACCAATTACTCCATGAGCTCTCGTTACTTGATTATTGTTCCCCTCTTAGCGGAGGGCTCTGGTCTTAGCAGCCAGGGGTTTGATAAAGGCCGTGATCCCGGGTATGCACGGGATACACTTACCCGATAAGAACTCCTCGACCATGGGTTTTCAATTAACATAATAAAACAGTATACACAATAGTGACGTCGGGAACACTTGTTATTTGGTTACTCTCTCGTTTGGATAATGATACCCGTAGGCCATATCCGGATGGGTTCGACTGGAGTGCGGGCTCCAGTATGAGCTGCCAGTGGTATGGGACACTGGAAGAGATTGACTAAAATACCAGGTGATACTGATTGTTATTATTGTATAAATCACATGACATGCTCTACTCATGTATATTATTGTCCCTTCGTAATTGTTACTATTGCTGCTATGCTATTCGCTATCATGTCACCTGTATATCATGTTATATTTTCTGATATTCGTTACATTCCAAGTGGTACTATGCGATTCATGTACATGTATACTATGCATTGCATATGGTCTGTTTCCTGTATTCCTTGCAGACTTCATGACTGTATATGCACGACACCGTATGATGGTTATATTGCATATGATCACCTGCATGTTCATATTACATATGCCCACCTGCCTGTTCATATTGCATATGCCCACCTGCATGTTCACTTATTTTATGTCACCACTAGACAACATCATGTTATCAACTGGATACAACTATAGACATGACCCGATGATAACCGGCAAGGTAGTGATGATAATAAAAGATGACATGTTTATCTATTTCTACTGCTTATTATATCCTTATCATATGGTATCACTAGTCCCACATCATGTATTATATATATGTATCGTGCTTGTATTACTATTGTATATATTACTACCTCCTCCTTCATTTTACCACTCACTAGGTCGCTTTCTGACGACCCTGGGTTTGCGTGCCCAGGTTGGAGATCCGAGTTATCGTTCGGGCAGCTAGTTCATTGGATTCACATAGTAGACTTTACCATCGGGATTCCTTTATAGGTATCTTTATGCTTTGTTCCTGTTATCTTATTTATCCCTGTTTATATATCTGTTATGATCGCTCACCCCTTTCTGCAGGTATTCTTGTACTTATGTCCTGCTGGAACTCCTGTGTATATTGAGGTTATGTCCTGTACTGAGGCTTAACGTACACGTGAGGTTGTTTTCACCTCGCGTATGTACGTCACCATAATGTCCCCATACCCGCGGGATTGGGCGTTACAGGTGGAGAGTTGGACTTCACGTAGAGGTGAAGAATTGTGATCTCGATGAACAGTTGATCTTCTGGTGAGAAGATGGTTAAGTTTGCATAAGGGGGTGTGCATTCAGTTTGTTGAAGCCGATGATGATGTTCGGTGTGCTCTACTCGAACTTGGTTGGACCGTCAGCTGAAGACATGTAGACTAGAGAGAGCCAGTCAATTGGAGAGTCAGTGTGACTCATGATGAGTTCTTCGTGAGGTCATGAAGTTGCTGAGTGAGAGACACGTTCTTTGATCGGCTCTTATAGTATTTCTCCTAAGGTGAAGTGTGAAATATCACCTAGAGGGGGGTGAATAGGTGATTATGCTAATCTAATGAACTCAATGCGGAATTTAAAAACTGAATGCAATACACTCAAGTGCAATCAACAAATGATGCACACACAACCAAGCCAAGCAATTATGAATGCACAATATGAATATTTGCAAGGCACAAAGTAAAGAGAGAGATAGAGAGAGTCAATGGATCAAGCGCAAACAACAAGATATGTTTCGAGGTTCGAGCACCCAGCTCTACATCCCCGCCTTCGACACACGAAGGATTTCTAATCCACTAGCAAGTCCACAAAGAACTCTCACAAGGAGTACCCAACTCCTCTCTTTACAACCACAACCTCCTCCTTGAGGCAAGCTCCAATCTAACAAAACAATCACCTCACAACCCGAGGGATTAACACAAAGCAAACACAAGGATCACCTCACAACTTGAGGGATACAACCCAATTGCACAACTTCCTCAACACAATGAGGGCAAGGCACAAAGCAAAGATTGGGTTTTTAACTTGGTGGTCTAAACAATAACCACAAACAATTTCTTTCTCCCACACAAAGATCTTATAGAATAAGAAAGTAGATGGTGCTCAAGTGTGGAGAAAACCAATGGAATGGAAATCAAAATCACAAAGAAAATCCTTGGGAAAAACTGAAACCAAGATATAGAAGATGAATCAAAACTCTTTTTCCCAAAAATCCTTTTCTTTGATTTTTCAAACCCTAGCAAAAATACCAAAAGATTGTTCAATTTGAATCCAAAAACTTCTTTTGATTGCTGTGAAAACACTAGAGAGTAGGAAAAATTCGCACAAAAATTCTTAGAGAAAAACTCTTTCCAATGGGGTATTTATAGGCAAATTGGAAACTAGCCGTTGGTAGCAGATTTTGCCAAAATAGCCCTGCCGGTCGACCGTACGGTCGACTGTCCAACGGTCATATTCTGACCGTTGACAGCTACCGGTCGACCGCCCGGTCGACCCAAACAAACAGAGAGCAAACTGCTCTCAGTCGGTCGACCGCACGGTTGACCGGCTACAAGTGTAGCCAGCGTGCACGTATCCGTGCACGTTGGTCGACCCTGACGGTCGACCGGCTACATGGTGCGGTCGACCGTTAGGGTCGACCGACCTAGCCTGGCAGACACTGTACAGGTCAGAAAAACAGAGGAAATAAATATTCAATAAATTCTTGTAAACTATTAAAAATCTCAAAAATAGTTTTGACAATTTGCATTGATATATGATCATATGATAAAAGTTTAGCTCAAATATCAATCAATATGAACTATTTTTGTGTCTTATCATTTTTACCAAAAACCAAAAACTGTATTTTCTAAAACTTGAATTTTGAATAGAAAATACATTTAGTCCAAAACTCTTCCAAATACAAAAACATGATATTTAAACATTTTGAAGCATGATGCATATGGATAGAAATCCAATATACATGAAACAAATATATATCCATGTTTTTGTCAATAATTCCAAAATATGTTTTGTCAAAAATACCAAAACATAAAACACATGAATAAGTAAGTCAAAACTAAGTTTGTCTAGGAAGTTGAAGTATGCATGTATATAGAATAAATCATATATACATTAAACCATATAAACTTGTTTTGACCTATCTATTCATGAAAACCAAGATCGGTTAAACCTAAAACCGAAATGCCGAAAACCATATTCAAAACATGAAACGTGTGTGTTGTGAACTTGAGCATTATCATACTATTCTAATCTTTACAATTTGGATCTAAATACAAAACTAAATTATGGTACCGATGACTTCTTGTAGAGCGCAATCTCCAAGCCGACTCGATCCAAAACTCCTTGATCCACCGAGCAATTGCTATATATGATCTTCGACGCTCGGGCTCTTGAATCAACATGTGAAAGCTTCCAAATCATCTTGTTGAAGCTAATCACCAACTAATAACTTGATTAACGATCTGAAACTAAAATCACAAGATTATTAGTACACATAACTACATGAGTTAATCATCATCAAAACTAGGGTGGAAGGCCTTTGGGCCAACAAAGTGATGGTAACGCATGTATGGTGCAATCCGGTTGGATAGCTGAGGTGAAGTTGGAAGCCAACAATTGATATTGGAGTTTGGGTGAGAGTTGCAAGTAGCAACGACAAACTCAATTTGGATCTAGTGAGATTAGTAGAAATCAATTGTACATGTGCTGGCGATTCGTTTGGCCAAGTTGAGATCGTGTGTCGATTTTGCTGAGATCGTGTGTCTATTTTGTTCGGAGTGCACAAAGCCGAGATCGTGTGTCGATTTTATTCGGAGTTCACAAAGCCGAGATCGTGTGTCGATTTCCCCGAGATCGTGTGTCGATTTCGTTCGGAGTGCACAAGCCGAGATCGTGTGTCAATTTCGTTAAGATCGTGTGTCGATTTTGCCAGGTGATATATTGGTGTTCGTTGGAGTTCAGCTCAGATTTGGATCTTTACCGAGGTGGAGTTTATAGAGAAAGAGGAGATAGATGAGGTAGAGAAGATAGCACAAAGACCGAAAGACAAACGGAGCGAACGGTGCATTGCAGTTGGCCAGGATATTTCCCGGTCGATCTGAAACTAAAATCACAAGATTATTAGTACACATAACTACATGAGTTAATCATCATCAAAACTAGGGTGGAAGGCCTTTGGGCCAACAAAGTGATGGTAACGCATGTATGGTGCAATCCGGTTGGATAGCTGAGGTGAAGTTGGAAGCCAACAATTGATATTGGAGTTTGGTGAGAGTTGCAAGTAGCAACAACAAACTCAATTTGGATCTAGTGAGATTAGTAGAAATCAATTGTACATGTGCTGGCGATTCGTTTGGCCAAGTTGAGATCGTGTGTCGATTTTGCTGAGATCATGTGTCTATTTTGTTCGGAGTGCACAAAGCCGAGATCGTGTGTCGATTTTATTCGGAGTTCACAAAGCCGAGATCGTGTGTCGATTTCCCCGAGATCGTGTGTCGATTTCGTTCGGAGTGCACAAGCCGAGATCGTGTGTCAATTTCGTTAAGATCGTGTGTCGATTTTGCCAGGTGATATATTGGTGTTCGTTGGAGTTCAGCTCAGATTTGGATCTTTACCGAGGTGGAGTTTATAGAGAAAGAGGAGATAGATGAGGTAGAGAAGATAACACAAAGACCGAAAGACAAACGGAGCGAACGGTGCATTGCAGTTGGCCAGGATATTTCCCGTCGACCGCCCGGTCGACCGATGGACAAGTGCACGACGTGCACAAGAATAGTCAGGTCGACCACCCGGTCGACCGACTGTATAATGACTGCTCTGATTGGTACCGGTCGACCGGGCCGGTCGACCGTCATACGCGTTTTGACTTTCCTTTCTAGATTCGGATTCCTTTTCTATTTGGAATCGAGTCCAATCGGAGTTTTTTAAAATCCTAAGAATCTGTGGCTATAAATAAGGGTTAGAGCCCTTATGTATTATATCCTGGAAGTTCCCTCAAGTATCCTCTGTATTAGTTTGTATTGATTGTTGAATCAATAAAATCTCTCTCTTCCCCCTTGCCCCAAGGACGTAGGCACGTTGTCGAACCTCGTTAAATATTGTGTTGATTGCTTTTCTCTATTGTTCTC
Organism: Agave tequilana; assembly: GCA_038442645.1. Lineage (NCBI taxonomy): Eukaryota > Viridiplantae > Streptophyta > Magnoliopsida > Asparagales > Asparagaceae > Agave > Agave tequilana. Next base: position 121,463 of record JAVJIF010009341.1, on the reverse strand, counting down.
TGTTCTTGTCGTGTTGGTTACATCTCCGGATGCATCAGTCTCCGCCTGGTTGGCGGATTTCTCAGAGAGGTTGTTGTCTTGCGTATAACATCTATTTGATAATTGTACCCTTTTGAAATTGCTAATTCATTGAATATATTGAAGGTTAACTCCAAGGATTTATTTATAAACCATAGTCATATACAAACTTCATTAATACGAACAATCACCGCCTTAGAGGAAAGGAAAACTGAATCCAACTCAAAACTGAAAACAGATAAAAAAAAAGTCAGAGCCGACACTAGTCGACTAGGCCTTAATATAAGTCGACTAATAACATGTATTAGTCGACATACCCATTATTAGTCGACAAAATCTAAAAACCCAGCTCTCTGTTAGCATGACCTAGTCAACTATATCAATATATAAGTCGACTAATTCTTATCATTAGTCGACTATACCAAATATAAGTCGACTAATACTGTGTACAGTTTCTTATGCACGTCCGTTCTTTGAACTCCGAAGTTTCATCTGTCTTCACGACGTATTCCTGTCATAATCCTAATAAAGCTAATGTCTACTGATTCATCTTTGTGTGAGAGCAAGAAAAAGCATTAGTAGATGGGTCTACTTATTAATTAAATCCAAAATATAAATAAACTAATCCATTCATAAGTGAAAATGGGCCAATCTACTCTGCTCTATAAAATCATAATATTTAGAGGTGCCTCAATAGTTTATCTCATAAAGTTGTCAAGAAAGGAAAAGAAACGATGAGACTACTAGAGGGGCCCTATAACTAATTGGCTCTATCATACCACAAAATTCAACATGTTTTGTGTCCAAAATCCATCTTAAAAATTGTAAAATACATATTTACCTAGCTTCTACTTATTTTGTCTATTGGAACAAGTCATCTTTTAACTATAGGTCTTTTCACTGCGTTTTACTTTTTGAACAACATAGCTTTAAAATAATTTATGTAACAGTAAGGTTATTTAAATATAAATTAATTTTTAATTATTTAATTATGTGAATATAAAGAATGATTAGATGGACAATTCAATAATTATTTAATTATGTGAATATAAAGAATGATTTGATGTCATAATTCAATTACTTAGTTAGCGAGCTATTAATTATATTTAAACTTTAAGTGTATTTTAATGTGTATATAAAGTGAGAAAAGATAAATACAAGTGTACAAACACATATGAAATTATATAAATTGATGAATTGGGGGGGGGGGGAGGAGAGAGAGTGAGTGAGCGTGTGTTTTAATAAAGAAAATCCCCAAAAATTTCACTAGTCATACTTATCTCTCTCACTTCAATATTGATTCAAAACTTCCACCCCTCTCGCTCATTTTCCCAAATGATGAATTCTAAAATTCCTCACTCTCCTCCAAAATTTATCTTCAAATCAAATTTTCCTTTCTTTTCAAACAAATTTTCAATTTTTCTTATAATTTCTTTTCTATTTCTTTTCTTTCTTTGCTTCTCCTTTTATCTTCTTTTCTCCTCCAATTGAAGCTGGCTAGGATCCGAGGCGAACTGATCCCGACGCGAGGCGGACCTGAGTCTGACTCGAGCTCGATCGATGAGCGTGAAGAAGAAGAAGAAGAGGTGGTGGGTGTTAGATCTAAATTTATCCATACAAGATCTACACATATACTGTAAGCCTCTTTATCATGATCAAAGGGAAGGAGGGTTTTAAGCATACCTGATTCCATCACGAGGATGGCGAAGATTGCACGATCTCGAAGACGCCGGAGTTGAGAGAGAGGATTCTTCTCTCCAGCCACCAAGTTCTCTTCTTTATCCTTAAAGGAGATGAGAGGCCTCCAAGAGAGAGATGGTTATTCTTGTTGGTGGAGAGGGAACCCTACTCATGGTATATATAGTATCAAGGAACCCTAGTTCAACTCATCATAGATCTAGGCCCTTGATTTATAACACGAGTTTCACACGTGTAGATGAGTCCCACATTCTAATTTAAATACACTCATGGCTAAGTGTAATTGAAAACGTGTCTAGACCCAAACCATTTAGATTTGATCAATTCTTTATTGGGTCAAACAACATAGGTTAAGTGGGCGGGTGCAAATATCTAATTGACTTGATTAGGCCCAAAATAAATTAGACTTCAAAACAAAATAAGTCTAACAATCTCCCACTTGGACCAAGCAAGTCATCCTGAAAAGATATTATGCATAACTTTATGACGTCAAAACTTTAACCGCCGACAAACCACGTTTCAAAACAATCTGGTCCATTAAGTGTCCTGCCACCGAACATGGTGATCGTTACCTTTTGTATAATCGAGGTAGGACCTTCCACATCACAAGTTTCAGAACACCTAACGACATAGATCAAATGTGGACGTGTGGCATGGAAATGTCCTCTGATCAAATAAGGTACAATTCCAACTGGCTTCCACTTTATGACTCCAACGAGTCTAGCCTTATGACTCCAACGAGTCTAACTGCTAATTCAACAAACTCAAATGCGCAAAAGTAAACTTTAGGAAAAGCAGTTATAAATTTATTTATCAGAATCAACAAATATCCATAAAGTGCACTTAGAAATAATGTCTGTTACATAAAATTATCCACTCCCACAAAATCAGGATATCATAATGACTAGTCATCCCATATGAGCAATATGCTCTAAGAATACTTTAGGTGAAAGTCCTTTAATGAGTGGATCTGTAATGTTAAGAATAGTGTCATCACTATCAAACAGACAAAAAATATGATTCTGAACTTTATCATTGATGACAAGAAACTTGATGTGATATGCTTCGACTTTGCTGAACTCTTGTCACTATTGCAGTAGAGCTTTATAGCTCTTATTGTCACAGTGTAGCTGTAATGGCCTCTCGACTAAATCCACCATCTTCCTACAATAAGGAAAATGTAAAATAAAGTGGACTTCCTATTGTCGATACATCCAGCATAATCTGAATCTGTGTATCTAATCAGCTGCAACTGATCAGATTTCATGTAGTCTTTTATGATATCGTATAACCTTCTTGACAGTCTTCCAGAGATCAATCCCATGATTGATCAAGTTTCTGTCAAGTTTCTCAACGGTATATGCTATGTCTGATGGGTACAAACTTGAGCAGACATCAGACTTCCAACCGCCAATGCATATGGAATGTCTTTCATTTGCTCTTTCTGTAGATCGTTCTTGAGACATTAGAGTAAACTCAACTTATCTCCTTAGAGCAATTCTTCATGCCATATCTATCTAGCACCTTATCGATATAGGCCTTTTGTGATAAACCTAATATTCCACGTGTTCTGTCACGTTGAATCTGGATGCCTATCACAAAGAAGCTTCTCCAAGATCTTTCATCTCAAAGTTCTTTGAGAGAAGACTTTTAGTGCCAAGTAAAAGAATCATATCGTTACTTGCTAGTAGAATGTCATCCACATATAGCACAAGAAATATAAGTCTACTCTCTTTAAATTTATGCTAAATACATTGATCAATTATATTTTCCTTAAAATCAAAAATCGGATATTACTTGATCAAATTTCAAATACTATTGACGAGATGCTTGCTTTAAACCATAAATGAATTTCTTTATTTGTAAACCAAATATTATGAAACCTTCATTTTAAAACTTTCTGGTTGCACCATACAGATTTTCTTCTCAATGCTACCATTAAGAAAGGCAATCTTAACATCCATTTGGTATAACTCCAGGTCAAAGTGAGCCACCAGTGCCATAATAATCCTAAAAGAATGCTTGATGAAAACTAGGGAGAAAGTCTCCTTATAGTCAATGTCCTCTTTTTGAGTGGATCCCTTTGTGACAAGATGTGCCTTATACCTTTCGACATTACCTTTCGAATCCCTCTTGGTTTTGAATACTCATTTACAACCAATCGGTTTCTTTCCTTTAGGCAACTCTACTAAATCCCAAACATCATTGTCCTTTATAGATTTTAACTCATCTTTCATGGCATTTGACCACTTAGTGGAGTGAATGTTGAGTTTGGCCTCATTCAAGGATGTGAGGTCATCCTCTAGCCTTATGTCAAACTCATGCTATTGGAGATAAACTATATAGTCATTTGTAATGACTGATCTCCTCTTCTTAGTTGATCTCCTAGGCACTTGTGATTGAGAATTTTAAGTTTCTACCTCACCAGAATGATCTACTTCAGGATGAACTGTATATGTATCTTGTAAGGATGCAACTGTATTTTCATCTTGAAGTGGAACAACTACTTTATCATTTGAAACAATTGTCATGGGTATAACAATATGTTCTTTCTTAAATATGAAATCTTTATGTAGTTGACTCCCACTGTTCTGAATATTCTCAAAAAAATTTTAGCAATCTGTCTTTATGTTCTTAGTGGAGGAATAATAAAACTAAAGCCTTTATACCTCTCAGAATACCCTACAAATAAACAGCTAACTGTCCTTAAGTCCAACTTCTTCTCATATGGTATATATGGCCGAGCTTCCGCTGGACAACCCCAAACATATAGATGCCTAATACTGAGAGATTTCCTAGTCCATAACTCATATAGGGTTTTAGTTACTGTTTTGCTAGGTACTTTATTAAAGAGGTGACAACCATCTTTAAGGCTTCACTATATAATGACTTTGGTAGAGTAGTGTGAGCTATCATACTCCCAACCATATCCTTTAGTGTGTGATTTTATCTTTCAGCAATACCATTTTGACGAGGTGTCCCTGATATGGTGTACTAAGCGACAATACCACTCTTTCAGAAATTGACAAATGATTCTGGACATTTACCTGATTCGTCATATCTGTCATAGTACTCACCACCATGATCAGATCTAACGGCTTTAAACATGTTCAATGATTGGGATTTCTCATGGAACAAGTGTAGGTACCTATAACGAGAGTAATTGTCTGGCAAAGTGATGAAATATCATGACCATTCCAAGAAGCTATAGGAAATGGACCACAAATGTCTGTATACACCAAATTAAGACACTTGAACTTCGTCTAGTACCAAACTTTCTAATGTTTATTTGTTTGCCTTTTATACAATCTGTACATACTCCTAAGTCGGAGTAATCTAAAGGGCCTATAGCTCCACTAGACACAAGCGTTTGGATTTTCTCTTTTGAGATGCGTCCTAAACGCCTATGCCATAAACTGTAGGAGTTCTTTAATTAATGTTCGCTTAGTACCTAGATTATTCACATACAAAGATTCAGAATATGAAGCATAGAGATTCAATTTATATAAGCCATCAATCAAGATTCCAGTACCAACAACTTTAGATTTAGAAAATAAACTAAACATTTCATTACCAATAGTGACAGTAAAACCAGATCTGTCTAACAATGAAATGGAAATAAGATTCCGCCTAAAAGACGGTACATATAAAGTCTCATCTAAAATAAAACCAGAATCTAATATAAGCCTACAAACTCCAATAGCTTTAATTGCAACTTTATTTCATCACCCATGTATACGTATCGCTCAGCTGGGCTGGGCCTCTTTTGGGTTTGAAAGTTTCGTATTGAATTGCTTATGTGAATTATCTATTCATAATTTATAAAGTGACACTAAAGCTAAATTAATCTCAAAACAAACATAAATATGAGATATACCCGCTAAATAGCCATTTCTGATACTTTATGCATTCCTACTTGAGGTGGCTTACTTTCTTACAAAAAAATATGCAATGACTTTAGGCTACTTTTCTGCACTTTTGCCACTTAGGATCAGCCACTGTAGTGATGTTTATGTTCCTCCCTTTAGTTTCACTTTCCTTTTCTTATTAGAAGTTTACCCTGGATGCTAAGTGAGCACTGACTTTATCGGGCATAGCAGTTCTAATAGTTATAGGAATAGTGTACTTTATGACCATTAGACACCTCTTGTAAGATCTCTCCCACTTACCATAATTTACCTTTTCTTTACTGAACTTTTATTAGTGATAGTAGAGATCCATCAATCTTTAAGGTGTACTCTAGGTGCATGAATTCAAGAACGATCATTTACGTGGTCTTACCACTTCTTAAAGTTTGTACCATTCAATTTAAACTACATAAATGTACAATTTCTCATCAGTTTAACATAACATTGCATTTAATAAAATTCTACTGTAATAGCCATAAAAAAAATGAATTTCAGAAAATGTAACCAGTTTAACCGATAGAGCTGCCGGTTAAACTTTCAGAACAAGTTGTGTCTCTAAATGCCAACACTGTACTGGCCCAATATAGATATCCTAAAGTCTAGGTCCTATGTAAGAAACAGCCTTCCTTTGGGCCGACTGTCACTTTATAGGATTGGTCCTAAAGTTTAAGTAATCTATATTGGCCATATAATATATGTAATGACCCGGCCATAATGACAACCTTCCTTTGGGCCGATTGCCACACGCATGGACCACACAAATTTATGCATCTGGATTCTTGTTCCGCCATCGGACTAGTTGATGAGGGTAATGCAATATGGGCCTATAGTGTGACAACCTTCCTTTGGGCCGATTACCACACATCAAGGTTCTCCCACTTGCATTACCCACATCAAGTATCCGACGCCGTACATAATTCGCCAAACAATAGCCTTCCTTTGGGCCGGCTATTGTCTGCATGAACTACATACGCAATTAAATAAGCTCTTTTATAAATTCTTTAGCTTGAATATGTATATATCTTTATCTGTGTGTTATTAACTGTAGTATACATCAATATTCATCATGCTAGACAATATAAGCAATAGTATAAATATTAATGAAGCAGAAGCATGTAAGGGTACACGTAACCATGATAAATAACACTTCAATGCCTTCTTTATATCAACTAACTACTGTTTTATCATGTCTAATGCCTGTAATACTGTAGTGCTCGTCAAGAGCTTCGAAACGGCTATTTACATGCCCAAAACAGAGGTCGTATGAGCCGTAACGGCTAATTGAAGTTTCTATTGGCAAAACGGGTCTGCAGTGCTTATCAGATCTGAATCAGACCGACCCGCAATGGTTAAGTTATTGGTTTCCTTTCTTATTAGGCTGGGTTTAAATAACTGAATAAAACCCTATTAGTTTTATGTGAGATTGATTGGATTAGGTCTCTTTATTTGAGTAGAATTCTACCCCAAAATACAGTTAATAGATTAGAATTTTATCTCAATTCTAAAACCCAAATCAATTTCAACCATCCCAATTGAAATTTAATATGAGATTAATTAAGAGTAAGTTTCCTTATTAGAGTAAAATTCAATCTCTAAATTTTTAATTCTAATTAATCTCATAATCCCAAATTAAGGAAATCCTAACCCAAAAAAGGAAAGGGAAAAAAAAAACCACCGTGCACCGCCAGCCCATGGTGGCCGACGACGCAACGCCCATGCAGGGCCAGCGCCTGCATGCAGGCGCCTCAGGTGCGCCTGCTCTGTAATTCCTTTCTTTTTTTTTTTTTTTTAATTGTGTATGCGCTGGTGCTTCCAGCGCATGCATCTAATATCTTTTTTTTTTAATAATAAAAACTTTGCTGCATGCAAATTGCTTGCATGCAGCCGACCAACAGCATGTACCCCCCCTTTTTTTTTATTGTAGAATAACACACAATCAAATTTCATAAAAATATATACATGTTAAATTCAATAAAAATCACTCCTTTTAACCTTTTGATCCAACATATGAGACACAAAATTTTTATTGAATCAAAGGAGATATTTTTATGATATTTATAGATCGAGATCATAATTTCTGTAGATCCCTATGATCTGATAAAGAGGAGGCTCTAATACCAATTGTTAGATCTAAATTTATTCCATACAAGATCTACACATATACTGTAAGCCTCTTTATCATGATCAAAGGGAAGGAGGGTTTTAAGCATACCTGATTCCATCACGAGGATGGCGAAGATTGCACGATCTCGAAGACGCCGGAGTTGAGAGAGAGGATTCTTCTCTCCACCCACGAAGTTCTCTTCTTTATCCTTAGAGGAGAAGAGAGGCCTCCAAGAGAGATATGGTTATTTTTGTTAGTGGAGAGGGAACCCTACTCATGGTATGTATAGCATCAAGAAACCCTAGTTCAACTCATCATAGATCTAGGCCCTTGATTTATAACACGAGTTCCACACGTATAGATGAGTCCCACATTCTAATGTAAATACACTCATGGCTAAGTGTAATTGAAAACGTGTCTAGACCCAAACCATTTAGGTTTGATCAATTCTTTATTGGGTCAAACAACATAGGTTAAGTGGGCGGGTGCAAATATCCAATTGACTTGATTAGGCTAAAAAAAAATTAGACTTTAAAACAAAAATAAGTCTAACAGTGGGTCCGTGAGCAAGAAGAAAAGGAAGTTGGGGTGGGTGTTTGATGATTAATTAATTATAAAATTAATCACTTTCAAAAGTAAAATTAACACATCTTGCCCTTTTTATTTAAAATTTCTTTGATTAATAGTTATATACACATCCTAATTTCTATACACACACACACACACACATATACATACATACATATATATAATTAAATAGTAATTATTGTGACGATTGCGTGAGCTTCATCGATATTGGAAAATCGCCGAATCGAGAGCAAGTAAAAATTTCTCTTGTTCTCGCTTAATTTACGTGGTTAGATTTTAACAATTTTGTTCCTCGTATGTTATCAAAAACTTGATTAATTTTAGTATTAATTTATAGAAGTTAGCTAATTATAATACTAATTGAGTATAGCTTAATAATAATGGTATAAATTGTGTAAATTCATTAATTATAATATCAGAAAACCCTAAGCTTATTTCACGGTCTAGAAATCTCAAATTGATGCAAAGTATATAGCTTGATATTATATATAGAGAGAAAAATGGAGTGGTGTCATTCTAGAAGGATTCGAGGTCAAATTCTTCCCACTCATGTACAACTCTACGACATCGAATGCAAGATTCACTCCGTTGAAGTTGATATCCATTATTTCAAGAAAGAGTTGATATCCATTAAATCAAGTATTCTTGAATACTTTTTGCCCATCCATCAAATAAGCACGAAATAGACAGTCGAATAGTGAGTTGGTTAGTTTAATAGCGTAAAATATTTCAAATCTAAAAAAAAATTAGTGTGTGAGAGTTTTTAAGTGTTCAGATTATGATGAAATGGTTAGATCGAGAATTTGTGTGTCTTAAGACGTAAATCTAAGTAATATGCTATTTTCAATTGTCCATCTTACGCTTACTTGATGGATGAGGAAAAAGTATTTAAAATAAATAATTTTTTATTTTTAGTTACTTGAAGTAATGTAGATCAACTTCAATGGAATGTATCTTGCATTCAGATGTCGTAGGGTGGTATTTGAGTGGGAAGGATTTAACCTCGAATCTTTTCCACTAAAACACAACCATACGCCATCCGAATGAAAGATCCACTCTGTTGAAGTTGATCTACACTGTTTCAAGTGACTAAAATAAAAAATCATGTATTTTGAATACTTTTTTTTCATACATCAAGTAAGCACAAATGAACGACCGAAAATAGCATATTACTTAGATCTACTTTAGACATGCGAATTCTTTATCTGACTATTTCATCATGCTCTAAACACTGAAAAATCCTCACATACTAATTTTTGTTAGATTTCAAATATTTTACACCATTAAACTAACCAACTCACAATTTTGGTCATCCATTTTGGGCCTACTTGATGGATAGGCAAAAAGTATTTAAAATATATGATTTTTGATTTTTAGCTACTTGAAATAATATAAGATCAATTTCAACAGAGTGGATCTTGCATTCTGATGTTATAGGTTGTATTTGAGTGAGAAGAATTCGGCATCAAATCCCTCAATAATGACACAAGCATACATACTGTAAGATCCCTAGTTAGAAATACTGTATTTTTATTTTTCCTACAGTATTTGTTTTGCTTTATTAATTATTTTATTAAGATTATCAATTAACTTAATTTATTAATACTTCTTGTGATTATTAATATAATAAATATGCAAATTATTTTAAGATGGTAAATGTTAACTTGACTTTATATTTAGCATTATTTTATTTTTCATTAACATTTCTTCTTACTAATTATTATTATTTTTATTTCTATTAGTTGTTAATATTAGTAGTAGTTAGTTTCATCATTAATATTCTTTAATCATTATTATGATTTACTGTTATTACTATTAATGTTATTATTATTAATATTGTTAGTGTAATTACTTATTATTAGTGTTACTGATTACTATTCTCATTACTAATATTAATTTTCATGTGTTGCTATTAATATTAATATTAATAGTATTATTGGATTTATTTATTATTATAATAGTATTCCTCCTTTTATTCCTTTGAACCATACCTACCTATTAATCCTACACCCAATATTTATTCTCATTACCCATTTACCTAATCCACATCCAAATCCATACCCGTTAGCATCAACCCATACCCATTAGACCCAATAACCCATCCTATATAAATTATCTTTTCCTAAATCTAAACCTAAACCTATTCATTAATCCCTAATCTAATTACCTTCTCTCCCACATTCAGCCGCACCCCCTTCCCCAGCCGCCAGCACCCACGCCCCCTACTCGGCCTACCCCATAGCCCAGCAACACCACTGGCCGCCACCACCATCTCCCCTTTTTGCCTGCGCAACACCACGCACAACCGGATCCCTTGCCTCCTCCTCTGCGCGCCCAGGCCGCATCCAGCAGGACCCCAAGCCCCGGATTCCCTCCTCCTCCAGGTTGCACAGCCCAATCTGCAGCAGAGCCAGGACAGCCGCCTGGCCTGGCCCAGGCCGCCAGCAACTCCAGCAGGCCGAGCCCCCTGCGCGCCCTGCTCCTTGCCGCACACCAACCACCAGCAGCCACGGCAATGGCAGCAGCCCCACCTCTTCACCAGGCCGCCGCTCAGCCTCTAGCAGCCACGGCAGCACCCGAAGCTTCTTCCCCGTCATCTAGGCCGTGACACCCCCTTGGCATCCAGCATCTCCATCACCTCGTCATCCACCACGACCCTTCTTCTTCGGAGCCTGCGAACACTCCTTGGTCTTCTCCTTCTCCTCCGACAAGCCATCGTTTGTCCTCCGATGACCTCCGTGGCCTCCGCAGGCGGGCCCCTGCAGGCGTGGGTGTCCCTCTCTCTCAGTTTGTCTCTGTCCTTCCTTTTATTTCATGTGTGTTAATGTGGAATGATTGGTAAATTTGTAATTATATGTTTACCTGTGTGTGTGCAAAATTATTGGTGTGCATACATGTGTTGTATGTGTACGTGGGTGTACACGTATGTGTTGGTGTGCTCGGGAGTGTGTTTAGTATATATTTATATTTATTTGTAGTGTTAGTTACATGCTACAGCATTTCGGATTTGTTTGGTGAGATCCGGACCAGTTGCAGGAGACCCGAACCCGATTCGATTCGTACTCGTTGTGGACCCAATACAATGGTGATTCGAAGACCGATGAATGGGATAATCCGTAGACCAGTACCGGTTCGTGCACTGAAGACCAGACGGCGATTCGGTTCCGAAACCGCGTCATTTCATGTGAGTGTTTGTTCTTATGTCAATTTCTTCTTTATTGTTATGGTATATTATTCGTATTATTTCATGTGAGTTTCTGTTATATTTTACTAGCTTGACTTGTTGTATCATTTCATGAGACATTATGGATTGTTCACTTATCTGTGTTTTTGATATGAGTGTGTATCAGTGTCAGTTTGTTCGTCGTCCTTAGCTTAGGCCTAGTATTGATATCGTAGACGAGACTTGACCTTGTTACTGACCTAGTTGTGACAAATCCCAGAACGTATATACATAATGATTTGAGGTTGATGGATTCTTGATAGAGGTTAGAGATCTATACTAAGTGTAATGATTTGTAGTCATATTGTTAGTGACATATTTTGAAGGTAAGCATTGAGATATTGTTATTTTTGTGAATTTTTAAGAAATTGTTTAGAGCTCTGATCATACACACTAACAGGTATATTAGTCGACTTGCCCCTATTATAGTCGACTAATACTCTTACCTTAGTCGACTTATCCCTCTTATTAGTCGACTTATACTTTGTATAGTCGACTTATCCTATTTGTTAGTCGACTAACCCACTACCATAGTCGACTTGCCATTTCTTGTAGTCGACTAATATCCAATATTAGTCGACTTATCCTAGCTGCAGTCGACTATGTGTTTGTCCTGTAGTCATGTACTTTGTTTCTAGCTTTTACTCCTTAGTCGACTTGCCTTCCCTGTTAGTCGACTAGTACCCTTCATAGTCGACTTATTATATTTGTTAGTCGACTAACACCTACCCTTGTCGACTTGCTCCTCCCCTAGTCGAATAACTCTTAGTCTGTCTGTCGTTTGAGATTCATATGGATTGAGGACTTTACCCTTTAGTTATGGTCTTGGCTATAGGTGGATGGATCTGATTTTGTGTAGTAGGTATTGATTGAATTGACGTAACCTGATAGATCTTATATATATATATATCTGATATGTTACTTGACTTTAGGATTCTGTGATTGACCTTGATAGAGTGAGTGTGTGATAATTTTGATCGAATTGAAATATGAGGATTTGATTATATGTATCAAAACATGTAGTATTTCAGTTATTGAGAGTTAGATATATCAGTGACTCAGAGAATATATATATACCGATGACTTAAGCATCAGAGTTGATTGATAGGGTGGGAGAACTGATCACTGATTATTGATATATTGAGACAGTGGTTTATTGTACCAGATTAGTAATACGAATTGATACTTGATATTCACAATGATGTATAGAGACTATTGGTTGATAGATTAGTTACTATTGTGTTTTAGTGCAGATGTATATGAGATATTGACCGGTTCCAGATGATACTGGCTGTGGAGTATTATCTAGTTCTGTTGTTGTATTGATTCATATTAATGAAAGTTACTGGGAAAATATTGTCGGATCGTAACACTTTCATTGTTCCATTGTTCTACTGTTTACACGGTATATTGTTCACATTGTTATTGTTACATCATTGATATTGTTACTGTCACCACATAGTCCCAGTATTGAAATAACATGGATATTAATTGTTATAAATAATAATGTAAATTAACAACTTACACTGGGATTGAAAAAATTGATGGAGGAGACAGCGCCTATATTTTGGGTGGACCTAGGATACAGGTTGCGCAGCCGACTTACGGTTCCACTGTAGGGTTCCGGGGGATGACTGACATCCCGTATTGTTCATATTGTCATTGTATTGACATATTGTTATTGTTATTGATATCGACTACCTAGCGGTAGGACCTGGCTCAGCGCCAGGTGATTGGGCCGTGGTTCCGGGTATGTACAGAACCCACCTAAAGCATGGACAATGTCTCTTCTATTAATTTCAATAAATTTAGGATATCGATTGACATGTGTAGTAGGCGTAGTATGGGATGCGTTTATTACAGGTGGCAATTGGTGTTCGCTGACATAATAATGACAATGAACTATTATAATGTATTGTGACTGACTATAATCACTTGGCTGTGTATATATATATAACTATGATAGACATATGACTATAACCATGACCAGATTTATATACCAGATTAGTGACATTGTTAGGATTCACATGTAGACATCAGTTGTTTATTTACAGTTGTGATAGTTGTCTTATATCTTTATTCATATTGTTATCAGATATACTACAGTTCAGTTATTTATTATGTTATTTAGTTTTTTATATCTACAGTTTATCTTGTTACTATTTATGCACACTGTTTATATGCACGAGTTCTCCTTTTACACACACTCACCAGGTCGCTTTCTGACGACCCTGGATTTGTACGTCCAGATATTGGACGCTTGTGCAGGTGTTGGTTGAGACTGTACGCCTTGCGAGGAGCCTGGACTCTCTCCCTTTTGATTCTGGTACCCTTACATTTCTTTATTCTTACTATTATTCCTTGATTCATGTACATCACACTTGGCTTCTATCTATTCCTTATTTCATTTGAGATCATGTGTAGCCTTATATGTATCATTGCAGTGATCGTTGATTATTATGGTTTAGATTTATAGCTTGTTCGTTTAATTTAGCTTAGCGTGTATACGTGGGGTATTTTCCTCGCGTATATACGTCGCCGACTCTCATCACGACTCCGTTTCCACGTATTTTGGGAAGCGGGGCGTGACACATACATACATGTATGTGTGTGGTGTGTATAGATAGACTCGTGTAGTTAGGAAAGATTCGAGCTCGAATCCTTCCCACTCAAATACAACTATCCATCATCCGAATACAAGATCCATTCCGTTGAAGTTGATCTATATTATTTCAAGTATTTATAAACCAAAAATTAAGTATTTTAATTACTTTTTGGCCCATGCATCAAGTAGGAGAAATACGAATAGCCTAAATAATAAGTTGGTTAGTTTAAGGTGTAGAACATTTTAAAACCTAATGAAAATTGGTTTGTAGGGGTTTAAATGTTTATATTATGATCAAATGGCCGGATCGAGAATTTGTATGTCTAAAGACATTGATCTAACTCACTACTTTTGACCGTCCATTTTGCGCCGCTTGATGGATGGGCAAAAAGTATTCAAAATACTTGATTTTTAGTTACTTTAAATAATATAGATCAACTTCAACGGAGTGATCTTGTATTTGAGTATCGGATGTTGGTATTTGAGTGAGAAAGATTCGGGCTCAAATCCTTCTGGAACTACATAGGTCTATGTCTCTCTCTATATATAGACTCGTGTCATTCTAGAAGGATTTAAGGCTAAATCCTTTCCACTCAAATACAACCATACATCATCCGAATACAAGATTCACTCCATGAAGTTGGTCTATATTTATTTCAAATATTTATAAACCAAAAATTAAATTTTAAATACTTTTTTTCCCGTGCATTAAGAAGAAAAAAAGGACGGCCTAAATAATAAGTTGGTTAGTTTAACGGTGTACAATATTTAAAATTTAATAAATTGGTGTGTAAGAGTCTTTAAGTTTTTAAATGGTCAGATCGAGAATTTGTATGTTTAAAGATGTAAATCTAGCAATATGCTATTTTTGACCATCCATTTTGTATCACTTGATGGATGGGTAAAAGTATTAATATACATGAATTTTGATTTATAGATACTTTAAATAATGTAGATCAACTTAAACGGAGTGGATCTTATTTTTGGATATCTTAGGTTTGTATTTGGCCCAAACCTTCCCCAAGGATCCTAGTCTCTCTCTCTATATATATGTAATATGTATGTATGTATATATATTATGTATATATATAGAGAGAGATAGAGACTTGTGTCCTTCCAGAGGATTTGAACCCGAATCCTTCCCACTTCAATTTAACCTTCCACATTCAAATATAAGATCCACTCCGTTGAAGTTGATCTATATTATTTCAAGTATTTATAAATCAAAATTCATGTGTTTTGAATACTTTTTGTCCACACATCAAGTAGGAGAAAAACGGACGGCCTTAATAGTGCATTGGTTAGTTTAACAGTGTAGAATATTTGAAATCTAATAAAAATTGGTTTGTAGAGGTTTTTAAATGTTTAGATCATAATCAAAAAGTCGGATCGAGAATTTGTATGTCTAAAGACATAGATATAACCAGCTCACTCCTTTAGGCCATCCATTTTGTGTCGCTTGATGGATGGGTAAAAAATATTCAAAACACTTGATTTTTAATTTATAGATATAACAACAACAACTAAGCCATTTGTCCCAAGTATTTGGGGTAGGCTACATTAACCAAAAGAGAATTACGCCGGATCGGGCACATGGATCAGCTTTCTCTACTCATTCCTATTATGCAATATCCTTCACTAAGACCTTTAGCCTCTATATCTTATCGTATTACCTCCATCTTTGTTTCTTTCGCCTCTCCTGCGCTCTTTTAAACTTGCCCTACAAATTAATACGCTCTACTCGTCAGACTGGCACATTGTAGGTCTACGTCACACATGACCAAACTATCGTAGGAGATTTTCTCTCATTTTCTCTTCTATAGAGGCTACACCTATCTTAGTACGAATATCCTCATTTCTCACCTTATCTCTCTGCGTATTATCACACATCCAACGAAACATACACATCTCTACTACACTCATCTTCTGAGCATGATACCTCTTTATAGCCCAACATTCTGTGCCATATAACAAATCTGTAGCAGTCCGATAAAAGTTTCCTTCAGCCATAATGGAATGTTATGATCACATAAAACTCCTTTTGCACTCTTCTATTTCAATCAACCGGCTTGGATCCTATGGTTGATATCACTATCGATCTCCCCATCCTTTTGAATAATAGAACCAAGTACTTAAAATGACTGATCATCGGTATTTCTTATCATCTAATCTCACAATACTATAATCTCGGGTTTTCCTGTTTACTGAATTTACACTCCATATACTCTGTTTTGACCCTACTTAATTTAAAACCTTAAGATTCTAGAGTTTGCCTCTATAACTCTAATTTGGCATTTATCCCAGCTCTCGTCTCATCGACTAAGATAATATCATCAACAAATAGCATACACCACGACATCTCATCCTGAGTAGATCTAGTAAGCTCATCCATTACTATAGCAAATAAGAATAGACTCAATGCAGATCCTTGATGCAATCTAATTGTGATAGAAAATTCACTTGTTATGCCTCCACAAGTTTTGACATTTGCCACTATTCATCGTACATATCCTTGGTTATGTCAATATATTAGATGGAGACTCTTTTTTCATCAGTGTCCACCATAATACCTCTCTTGGCACCTTATCATAAGCTTTTTCTAAATCAATAAAGACCATATGCAATTCTTTTCCTCTCTCGAAATCTCTCTACAAGTTGACGAAGCAAATGAATAGCCTCTGTCGTCGATTGCCTCGGCATGAACTCAAACTGGTTATCTGATATTGTAATATTCTGTCTTAACCTGTGTTCAATTATCCTTTCCCAAAGCTTCATGGTGTGACATATGAGTTTTATTCCACGATAATTTAAACAACTCTAGATATGACCCTTATTCTTATAGAGAGGTACTAAGGTACTCTTCGTCCAGTCATTTGGCATCTTTTTAGTTAGCTAGATCTTTTTAAAAAGGTTTGTCAGCTATTTCACGCCCACCTCTCTTGTGCATCTCCATACATCAATAGGAATTCCATCTGGGCCAACAAGTTTCCTTAACTTCATCCTCTTCAAGGCCTCTTTAACTTTAGATTTGCTAATTCTGCGCATATAATTATGGTTCATATCCTAACACTGAATGGTAAGGTCATTCAAGTCTTGAGTAGAATTACCACCGAACAATTTTTCAAAATACTCTCTCCATCTTTCTTTGATTTATTCATTTCGAACTATAAGCTTTTGATTCTCATTTTTGACACACCTCATTACATAAGTCTCTAGTCTTTCTTTCCCTTATTCGAGCAATTCTATATATATCATTTTCAACCTCTTTGGTGTTCAACTTCTCATACACTTTTTTGCACACTTTTAGCTCTTGCATGCTGAACAGCATTCTTATCCCCCTCTTAGCTAGCTTATACCTCTCAAAACTCACTCCATTACAATTTTTCTTTCAAATCTCTATAAGTGCCTCGTTTGATCTTAATGACACTTTTTACCTCTTCATTCCACCATGATGTGTCCTTACATGGTGGAGCACCACCCCGTGACTCACCAAGTACATCTTTAACTACTCTTTTAATACAGCTAACAGTTTTGTTCCATGTATTCGTACGCGTCGAAAAAATTGAAACCGTGCAAATTCTTTTTTGATTGTAAAGAAAATTATAACGGATCAATAATCTGATTACAAAAGAGAAAAGAATTGTTGGATCTCCCCTTTGTTTAATGCTAGTTCTTCGTGTGGCGTAGAGAGTGAGTCTTGTTCTCCGTTGACGGGCCGAACGTCAAGTTTCTCTTGTGGATCCTTTCTTTGGATCTGCTGGTGGAGTAGCACAGCTCTTATCAGTAATGGAATCTCAAAGAGATTTAAAGAACTTGAACTCAACAAGTTAACAGAAAGAGTTAAACTCTTTCTAGGCTTCAAGCGCTTCAATACAGAACTCTGACGAGGCAGCTCTCCCCTCTGCCAATGGCTTCTTAGATTCCTTCACCAAGGCTCTCCCCTTCAACCCCTTTTTAGAGGTCCCCCTCCATGGGTCCCCTTACATCCCCTTAGAGAGGTCTCCTCTTTTTTCTGTCCCTTTTTTTCTAACTATTCATAACTATTTATAGAGGAATTAGGGTGTAACCAACCCTTAAATCTCTCCATAATGGGAGGGGTGTAAACCAACTCCTTAAATCTCTCCATAATGGGAAGTTATTCCCCATTCTGTGGAGAGAAAATAGGGTGTAACAGATCAAGTTCGTGGCTCAGTTATAGCAAAAATGCGGGTCTCGCATTGGACGCGGACCTCGCTCTGATGTTGGACGCGGAGCTCACAGGCTCGCGTCTGTGTTGGAACGCAAAACTACATAGGTTCGCGTTTTAATGTTGAAACGCGACCCTGAGTCCTGCGTCTCAAAGAACAACATGACCATCGCGTTTGGCACAGAACGCAATCCTCGCATCGTGTTGTTGATGAAGTGCTCGTTTGAGGTTGGAACGCGACTCTGGCTGAAGTCTGCATTTGTGGTTGGAACACTGAACAGGCGGAGATGCATGTTTGAGTTGAGGTCTGCGTCTGATGTTGAAATACGACTTCCATGTTTGATAAAGGACGCAAGGTTCGCGTTCGGGTTGAGACGCGACCCTCGCTTTGGCATGAGGCCTGCGTCTGAGTTAGAATGCGACTTCTGCATCTGCGAAGTTCGCGTCTGAGGCTCTGTCTTCAGTAATTTTTAGACAGCCTAAAGAACCCCCTTCAAAGTTTTCAAAACTCCGCAGTTGACTGAGACGGATTTTGAAATACTTTAGACTTTAGTTGAATCGGGCTTCCTAGAATCAGACTGACATTCTTCTGAGAGGCAGTCTCTTGGGGTGCCCTGAGCTCGATGCTGTTTGGATGGTGGTCTTCATGAGTGTACTGTTGAACTTTTTGAAGCCTCCAGGAAAGATCGTCACAAGTTTCTTAAACACTCAATTTAGCACTTGTTATGAGCTCTGATTTGTTTGGTGTACTTTTAAATTGGTAGAGTTGTCGATTGCTCTTACCAGTATACTGCTGAACTGATTGCAGAAGTAAAGACATACTCCTTGTATTTGAAGGAAGAGGACACAGTTTTGGCATACTGATCCAGTAGAGATGCAAACTTCACCAAAGTTGAGACGTGGTTCTCAATTGTTGTAGAGATGTTCTCAATTGCTGTAGAGACGCAGCCTTTACTTACTATTGAGACGCGGCTCTTAAGTTTGTTAAGACGCGACTCTGTGCTTGAGACACGAAGGTCACGCTCAAAGCTTCTTTGAAAGGGTTTTAATTGCCATAGGTGTGATATTAACTTAGCAAATTAAATAACTCTACTGGGAGAATTTGAGAAGGTTACTGTCAGAAGTGTGATGTTAACTTGACAGTGAGATCTGGACTTGTGTTTTTGAACAAGTTTTGTGGACTTGTTATTCTATTGATGAGAACAACAAGTGGAGTTTGATCCGCTGGGGATTATATCAGAGTCTATCGTCAGAGGTTTAGTGTTAACATAAGTAGTACTCTGCTGAAAATCAATGGAATGAAGTTACTGTTAGAGGTGTGGTATTAACATAACAGCGTTGATTTTGCGCTCTACACAACTTAAGTGAACCTGTCATTCCATTGGGGAGAATGACAAGTGGGATTGGATTTGTTGAAGATCCATGGAGATTTTTACTATCAGAGGTGTAATGTTAACGTGATGGGTTTGGGTTTATAATTTGAGTATTGAATTGCCAGAGGTGTGATATTAACTTGACAAAGATGTGTGCTAGAGGTGTGATATTAACTTAGCATCACAAAAGTCTCATTTTCACTGAGAAATTTGAGAGAAGATCATTATCATAGGTGTAATGTTAACTTAACAATAAAATGCATGTTAGAGGTGTGATGTTTAACTTAACATTGAAAGGTCTCGTTTTCACTGAGAAAATCAGGAGATCACTGTCATAGGTGTAATGTTAACTTAACAGCGATTGATTTTGTGATATGAGCAACTTTGTCAGAAGTGTAGTATTAACTTGACCGAAAGATTCTGCAATTTGCGCAGTTTGGTTGACTCGCCATCCTATTGAAGAGGACTGACAAGTTAAAAATTTGGTCAGAGGTGTGATGTTAACTTGACTGAGATTTGTCTTGCGATTTGAGCAAGTTTGATCAGAGGTGTGATGTTAACCTAACCGGGATTTGTCTTGCGATTTGAGCAAGTTTGGTCAGAGGTGTGATGTTAACCTGACCAAGATATTCTGCGATTTGCGCAGTTTGGTGGACTCACCATCCTATTGAAGATGACTGACAAGTTGAAATTTTGGTCAGAGGTGTGATGTTAACTTGACAGATATTTGTCTAGCGATTTGAGCACGTTTGGTCAGAGGTGTGATGTTAACTTGACCGCGATATGTCTTGCGATTGGAGCAAGTTTGGTGGACTCGCCATCCTATTGAAGAGGACTGACAAGTTGAAATTTTGATCAGAGGTGTGATGTTAACTTGACCGGGATTTGTCTTACGATTTGAGCAAGTTTGGTCAGAGGTGTGATGTTAACTTGATCGGGATATTCTACGATTGGAGCAAATTTGGTCAGAGGTGTGATGTTAACTTGACCGGAATTTATCTACTGTTAGAGGTGTGATTTTGAACATAACAGCATTTTGAGTGGACTTGTCATTCCATTGAAGAGAATTGACAAGTTGAAATTTTACCCCCGGAGAAACATCAAAGTCTTACTGTCAGAGGTGTGATATTAACATGACAGGTTCGATTTGTAATTTATTCCACTGAGAAAATTGAGGGAAATCACTGTTAGAGGTTTAATGTTAACTTAACAGTGAATATGCCAGATGTATAATGTTCACTTGGCATGTTTGATCTGTGATTATTTCACTGGGAAAATAGTCACGGGCTTTTTGTGGTCTTACCATTCCATGGATGGGAATTGGTAAGGGATTTTGGAGGGGAAGGCGGGATCAAGTCCCTCAAGGTTTTTAGCAAACCTTCAGCTATCAACGAATTTGATGTACCTTTACCAACTACCGTTTGAGTTGGGCTAGCCATGCTATTCCCCTCAGCATGATAAGTTGTCGAGAATTTTTTCGTTGGGCTTAAAAACCAACTTTCCTCTATCTTTAGCCGTCGGAGGCGTCAGATTGTTGTTCCACAGATAACTTATAAACTCTGCGGGAACTAATAGGAGATCAGCGTTCCCTTTGAGTACTTATTTGATCAGAGGTGTGGTGTTGAACTTGATCAGGGAAGGGCTTCTCGAAATCGACCCATTTCTTGATAGAGCCGGCAGGAAGCTTCATGAACCATTCAAAGGTAACAAAGCCTGTAGGCTCGTTCTCTGCAGAAGAGACGCGAGTCTCGCGTTTTGGAATAAAGACGTGGGACTCACGTTTTTGAGAGGAGACGCGGGTCTCGCATTACTGAACGTCGTGTCTGTGAGGTGAAATACGAGCCTCGCATTCTAACGTAGAAACGCAGGTTTTTGCATTCAGTTATAGAAATACGGGCTTCGTCAGCTCCGCATTTTGATACAGAGACGCGGGCCTAATGAGCTCCGCGTTTTGATATAGAGACGTGGGCCTCATGAGCTCCGCGTTTTGATACAGAGACGTGTTTTGATACAGAGACGCGGGCCTCATGAGCTCCGCGTTTTGATATAGAGACGCGGGCCTCACATTTTTACTGAGAAACGCGGGCTTCGCGTTCTGATACAGAGATGCGAGTCTCGTGCTGCTCAGAAGAAATGTGGGCCTAAGCCCCGCGTTCTGTATCTGCTGAACAGATGGCTTTTTCAGCTTTTTCCATCTGTTGTCGATGTGTGTGGTGCCTTTATCGACGTTCAGCATTCTGGTTACGCTTCACCGATTGTTGGGGACCCCCAGTAACCTGGAGTTAAGGAATCTGGAGAGGAGAGGTACGGCGAGACAGGCCTTCATCGCCATTGGCCTTGCGGATCTCGTGGGAGACATTGACGCGGGCCACATGTGCTGTCGCAGCCACGACGAGCGCGACGCCTTTGCCGTCTCTCGGCATTCCGATTGAGTCGCAGAGGTTGTTGGGAACCCCCAGCGTTCGAACTATCAGTGCCTTTATAGAAGGATGGCGGGAGATTGGTCTCCATTGCCATCTTGACCGTGGGCCATAGCGCGGGTCTCGAAAGAGACGTTGGGGCTGACCACGTTGCTCCACGGGAGACTCCCGAAGCTTTGGGGAAGTTCAATTTCTCTTGGTCGAATTCGATCATAAGCGATTCGATTGTGGATCCAAGCATCCGACGTTGAGTTGCGCCACTACTTTCTCGTTGGTTGAAAACGACAAAGAATCCCCAGTAGAGTCACCATCTTTTGTAAGCGTCGGAAAATCACAATTGTAAAATTCTTTTAATTGAATAGAAGATTATAATGGATACAATCAGATTACAAAAGAGAGGAAATCTCTTGATTGATTCTCTTCTTTATTTAAAGCTGGGTTCTTCGTGTGGCGGTGGAGAGTGAGTCTTGTTCTCTGTTAACAACTGAACGTCAAGTTTCTTTTATGGATCCTCTTTTTTGGATCTGCTGGTGGAGTAGCACAGCTCTTATCAGTAATGGAATCTCAAAGAGATTTAAAGAACTTGAACTTAACAAGTTAACAGAAAGAGTTAAACTCTTTCTAGGCTCTAAGCGCTTCAATACCGAACTCTGGTGAGGCAGCTCTCCCCTCTGCCTATGGCTTCTTAGATTCCTTCACCAGGACTTTCTCCTTTAACCCCTTTTTAGAGGTCCCCCTCCATGGGTCCCCTTACATTCCCTTAGAGAGGTCTCCTCTTTTTTCTGTCCCCTTTTTTCTAACTATTCATAGCTATTTATTGAGGAATTGGGGTGTAACCAACCCTTAAATCTCTCCATAATGGGAGGGGTGTAACCAACTCCTTAAATCTCTCCAAAATAGGAAGTTATTCTCCATTATGTGGAGAGAAAACGGGGAGTAACTGACCAAGTTCGTGGCTCAGTTATAGCAAAAATGTAGGTATCGCGCTGGACGCGGACCTCGCTCTGATGTTAAGGCGCGGAGCTCACAGGCTCGCGTCTGAGTTGGAACGCGAAATTACACAGGCTCGCGTTTTAATGTTGAAACGCGACACTGAGTCCTGCGTCTCAAGATCAACACGATCATCGCGTTTGGCACAGAACGTAATCCTCGCATCGTGTTGTTGATGAAGTCCCCGTTTGACGTTGGAACGGGACTCTGGCTGAAGTTCGCATTTGCGGTTAGAACGCTGAACAGGCTGAGATGCATGTTTGAGTTGAGGTCTGCATCTGATGTTGAAATGCGACTTCCATGTTTGATAAAGGACGCGAGGTCCGCGTTCGGGTTGAGGCGCGACCCTCGCGTTTAGTATGAGGCCTGCGTCTGAGGCTAGAACGTGACTTCTACGTCTGCGAAGTTCGCGTCTGAGCCTCTGTCTTCAGTAATTTTTAAACAGCCTACAGTATTGGGATCATCTTGGGCTTTCCAATCTGCTTCATGTACTACTTGATTTACAAAAACTCCTTGGTTACCTTCTTTCAGCCGCCGCCACTTAATCTTAGGATCTAACTTACGTATAATCTTTCTAAATCTTCTTCTAATCCAGATATCTAAAATTAAGAGTCTATGTTGAGCTACTACACTCTCACCCGGTACTACCTTACAATCCTTACAACACCTCTATCTACTTTTCTAGTTAAAAAGAAATCTATTTGGCTCGTACTTGATCCACTTCTAAAAGTAATTAAGTGAGACTCTCTTCCTAAACCAAGTATCCGCTAAGATGAAATCATAGGACAAAGTAAAATCTAGAATCGAATTACCGGTTCATTTCTTTTCCCAAAACTAAATCATCCATGTACACTATCAACCCATAACGACTAGTTCCTATATGCCCATTGAGGTCACCACATATGAAAAGCTTTTCTCTAATGGGTATATCTTACACAATATCATCTAAATCTTCCCAAATTGACGCTTACTTGACTCATCAAGTCCTACTTGTGGTGCAGAAACACTAATAACATTAAAAATCTTTCTACCTAAAAAAAATTTAACTAATAAAGTTCTATCACCCTTTCTCCTAACCTCCACTACATTCTCAAGCAATTATTTATTTGTGATCAAACTCACCCCATTACGATTTCTATTTGTACCAGTATATTAAAGTTTATAACCCCAAAGCTCTATAATTCTAGCCTTTTCACCTACCCACTTAGTTTTCTGCACACAAATACTAACATTCCGTCTAATCATAATATCAACTAACTCTTCTAATCTACCTGTAAGAGAACCTATGTTGCATGATGCTGACCTAATCGTATATTCATGAGCTAACTTTTTTACCCTCACCCGCTCATAAAAGTGTGGGAACCCTTACTCATTTGACACCACATCCGAGCGCTGATGTGGCGCGTCATTTCTGGACGATGACCTAGCAACCCTTGTCCACTTTTCACTACACCCGGGCTCGATGTAGTGCGTCACTCAGCAAGGAACGCCTCACTTTCCAAAGGATTTTGATTTATAGATTATTGAAATAATATAGATCAACTTCAACAAAGTGGATCTTGTATTTGAATGTCAGAGGGTTGAATTTAAGTGAAAAGGATTCACGTTCAAATTCTTTTGGAAGGATACAAGTCTATCTCTACACACACACACAGAGAGAGAGGGGGAAGGATAAAGAAAATATGAGTGTAGATTATGAAAACTAAATCGATAAACCAGAAAAATGTGAAATTAATTAATTATTGATATTACTGTGCTAATTGATGTGTTATATAGATAAATGATGTGTTGCTACGATATACATGTGTGCACTGCATAGCATGAAGGAAGATTGACAAATGAGGAAAGACATAAAAGTTACACACTCACACACGCACACACATATTGGAGGCCGAAGGTGGTGGGGGTAGGGGTAGGGAAGAAATTGTACATAAATGAATTACATGTTACATGTGTTGCGCTTGCGCGCGCGGACACACACACACACACTGATATGAAGAGTACTTTATCATGAGTTCAGTAAGATAAGCGATACTGAAATGACTATTTAATATGTTGCTAGCTTCTATGTGCAAAGTATTGAGATGAATTTGGATAATACATACATCCATTGAAATATGAGATATTATTAAAAGAGACTAATGAAATGAACAACTGAGTGAATCAGGCTTTCCCGATTGGTAAATAGAACCACTGGAATACCTGCTGCATCGAGCTTCTTTTTTATTACCTGGTGAATCTGGTTGCTTTATTTTTATTGTGTCATCGAGCTTCTTTTTGTCTTTTCCAATCTATGTTCATTTTTATTACCTAGTGTACAAATTATACTTCATGTTGTTATTTGTATATCACTTCTTAGTTTCCTGGAATGACTTTAGTCACTGAGGTGTCGAGCCCACTTCCTTTATATTAATAACATTTTGAGTTAGATAGTTAAGTTTTGTAAATGTAGGAGATACATGCGTGATTATAAGTGTTATTTTGAGTTTGGTGTTGAAAATGATTATTGTGTTGGAATTGAGAATGCCGAGATGGGTACTCTCGAAGTTATATAAATTATGATTGTTGAAAGCCAAGAGTGTGATCTCGAGAATGTAAAAAGTAGGTCGGTCGTGGTCGAAATTATATAATTGTAAAACAAGACACAGTAGTAATTACAGAAGAGATATTGCCGAAATTTAGAAGAAAATCGGATATTATTATATGGCTCGATGATATTAGTAACTGAGACCGTTACAGTTTAAATTTTCGAGTAAAAATAAAATAGTCTCCTGACTCTGATACAGCGAGCTATATGTTTTGAAAATTTTCTTCGTAAAGCTGGATAAAATGTTTTTTTGACTCTTATTTTAGGCATCCCCCCCCCCCCCCCCCCCCCCCCAACCACCCACACACACACACCCACCCACCCACCCCCCAAAAGGAAAAAAAAAAAAAATTTCAACTTTAATATGATATGATGAGCTAATGTCTTTCTGTAGATACCTAGCTTATAGCTTTGATTAAATGAGCTCCTTGATAGTGAAGGAATCCTTTGGTGGGGTATGTTGCCTAAAACACTACATAATTGGTGAAGTTCACAATAAAAGGGGGCAGTGGAAGTTGATGGTTTTTCTGTTGGAGGTATTTTGTGGGGCTGAAAAAATTTGTTTTTCTTGGTGATAGTGGGCATTGGATCCTCTTTCCTCCCTTCACCTATTCTTCTTGAAAAGAAAGCAAAAGATGAGCATGTCCCAATATCTCAACTGTTGTTACTATATTATACAGTACTTGTTCCGTACAATTACAATGATTTGCTTGTTAGTGGGCTAGCTTTAGCTCTAACCTAAACTTATGCTCTAGTAATTATTTTAATATCTGTTGAAGGGTGAAGGGTTATGCCCCCACCAGTCACCACCCAAATTGATGCTTGTATCAACTCTTCCAACATGACCCACATCAAAAAAAATAAAAATAAAAAATGACCCACTTCATCTCTATTAGCTTTATTTATGGTTTTGTTTGATATTTTACCTTTAAATATAAAGTCCCATATATAACACCTTTTCTGGCTTTGGTGAATTACTATTAACCAACTTTTTTAAGAACTAAATTCAAATTGTTAGGGTGAAAATGGTTGAGTTCTCGGTCCAATTGTATTGGAATTGTGTCTCAGTCCAGTAATTTGAGAGGTTATAGTAATTCTTATTTTGATAATCACTGTAAGATATTTAGCTATATTTTTGTTAAGCTTCAGCTCAAGTGGTAAATCCTGTACATTTTATTTCATGTCTTTTAACTAATTTTTCTTTTTATTGAGATAATACTAAGAACTTTGGGTGCTTGGTAACTCAAAGAGTGAGAAAATTCTTTCGGAAAAATGTCCAAAACCCCTCAGTTTTGTTCTCGAGTTTGAAAAGGCTCGGGTACTTTAATTTCATGTGAGAATACCCCCCCATCTTAGTGTTGAGTTTCCCAAAGTCTTTGTTCCCATCTTTATTGCACTATGTATATTATTAATCTTCATATCACCCTTGTGGATGGGGCTCTGTCCTAATGTGTCAGCACCCTGCATGTGGGTCGCAATTATTGTTTCTCACACGCTGTAAAGTGCCAGCTGAGTAAATTGTCTATTTTTGTGCATTTGGGTCCGCCTTTATGTGTTTGTGCCCACCTTCTTTTGGTTGTATTCGACTGCCTTTTGGCACAACACAAAATCTAGAGTAAATGACCTTTTATAGCTACATTAAATGCATTTTTGTACTCAAATATGATAGCTTATCATTAGAGTGGACACTTTTAAGAGTTTTTTGAACATATAAATTTATTAATCAAACAAGAAAAAAATATGCATAGAGAAAAATTTGGAGGAAATTGAAGATAGAGTATAATATTTCCCTCCAAATAAACGGCCTGGATTAATCCCATGTATCTTCTCTCATTTTTTTACCTTATCTTTCTCTTGTTTTATTATTCTAAGTTTTTTCCCCTCTCATTTTTCTCTTATTTTTCTCCAGTTCTTCTTTTTCCTCATCCATTTGGTCTTGAGAAATTATGACCGAAGATGATTTTTAAATGTGTTTAGTCTCTGATAACAGTGACTACAGTAATTCAGTTGAATAAGGGCCAATCTCTTAAATCTCTCAAAAATGAATTGTGTACATAACTCAAGCTTTCTCTTCTCAACTTAAGTTTAAGGTACAAATTTTCATAAGAGTGAAATATGATTATCTTCATTGTTAGTGACAAAAACTTAAAGTACATTGTTAGATTTTGCCTTAATTTCAAGAAGAGATAATGGTTCAAGAAAATCCAATTGAGTTGGAGAAGACGATGACTTAAAGCAAAAGAAGCAAATCAAGGTGGGGCAATTTCCTTTTCAGGCGCTTACGGGTTTTCTTTTCTAGAGGAGTATGAATATGATTCAGATTCTATTCAATGAAGGTTTATTTTTAAAGATTGAAGGATTTAGAATTCTTCTAGATTAAGAAGATCAATTAAAAATAAGATTAAATCAAGATTCTTCAAGCATCCAACAGTTAAGATCATCTCATAATCCAAATAGGAGTTGTATTATAAAATCCTATAAGTAAAAATTGTAACCCAACATTGTAAATCAATCGCAAGTAAAGGAGATTAGAAGAAGTCAAGAAGAGAGGAGTAAGGTGAAGGCGAATAGAAAGAAAGTATACTCTTATAATTTAGGTCTAGATTCAAGTGGAAGGTGAATACTCTTGTGGGATCAAAATGAAAGTTAGATCTTTTTGTATCAAGTTTATTAATAAAGCTCTCTCAAGTTCTCTCCCCGTGGACGTAAGCCAAGTTTGGGCCGAACCACATTAAATCCTCGTGTAATTTCTTATTACTCTTTTGTCTAGATATTGTTAGCTTACTTTACAACAGTTTTTTCTTTTGCAAGTATCATTATATTGTCAAGTTTCGAAAACATCGATCTCGGGAGTAACATTTGGTATCATAGCGTCGATTTGTTACAACAATTGGTATCAGAGATAAAGGTTGACGAAGGGTGAGATATCGAAGATAGGAAGTTTTACGTCAAAGTTCAAGATCGAAAAGTTCAATGGCAAAAAACTTCGATTTACAAAAGAGGGTGAAGACGTTACTGGTGCAACATGATCTTCACAAGACCTTATAGGGAAAGTCAGTAAAACTTGCAGGTAAGTCAAATGAGGATTGGGAGGAGATGGATCTAAAGATTGCGAGCTTGATCCAACTATGTCTCGCAGACGAGGTTATGTACAACGTGATGGATTAAGAAAGACAACAGAATTGTGGTCAAGATTAGAGATGTTGTATATGACGAAAAGCCTCTCCAACAAGCTGTATCTCAAGAAACAACTATATGAGCTATGTAGGAAGAGAGAGGAAGTCGTTGAGGAAGTCGACGATGTCGCCAAAGGAATCAGCACAGCAGCCAAAGGAATCAGCAGCAGTAGCAGGCAAATGGTCGACCGGCCCGGTCGACCGTCGGCAGAAGCAGCAGAACGGTCGACCGGCCAGTCGACCGTCGTGCACACACATGCACAGTAGACATGCACGGGTATAGCGGTCGACCAGCCCGGTCGACCGATTGAAAGTGCCTAACTCTCGGTTAGGCACGGTTGACAGGCTCGGTCGATCGTTGCATATGGTCGGTCGGCCGACCGGTCGGCCGACAGTCGGGTCGGGGTGCTTCGGGAAAGTGCTGAATTAGAAATCTGGTTAAGTGTTGAGCGAATTTCTAGGGTTTGTAAGTGTGTATATGAAAGAGGCAGAGCTCTATTCATTACCATTACTGTAAACATTGTATTGATTTACAAAATCAATAGAAACCCTCTATTTCTTGCCCCGAGGACGTAGGCAAAACAGGCCGAACCTCGTTAAATCTGATTTGTGCTCTTTCTCTGGATTGTGTGATATTTGCTGTTAGTAGTATTGTTCTTTTTGCATCTGAGATCTAGGGTTTTCTCTATCTGGTTGTTGTTCGGCGCGCAACAAGTGGTATCAGAGCATCCCAAGTTCTTCGTGGGATTTTCTGGCGATTCAGAGAGCATAGGGTGCTGATTTGGTGGAGATCATATGTCGATCTCAGATCAGCTTTGTTCTTGTTCGTGGGATCGTGTGTCGATCTCAGAACAGCGCAAGGAGTGCTCAAGGAATCATTGGTGGAGTAGATCTGGTCAGAAACTCATTCTAGGGTTTTGTGAGAAAGTAAAAATCTGTTTTTTATCAGAGTTGCTTATCTATCTCTGTTTGGTTTCCGCATTAAATAGAGGATCCAGTTAGAGAGATAGCAGAAGAAAGTACATCAGTTAGGACCATGAATCTTCATCCGAGGATTGACGTGGTGAAGTTTAACGGCACTAACAATTTTGGGATGTGGAGGTGCGAGGTGATGGATGCCCTAAATGCATTGAATCTCGAGGATACTCTACTTCTGGAGAAGAAGCGAAGCACAATCACTGAAGAAGAGTGGGAGAAAATGAACCGATCTGCGTGTGGCTTGATTAGATCTTGTCTAACACAAGACATCAAATATCTTGTGTTACACGAGACATCTGCGAGGCAGTTGTGGGAGATCCTTGAAAGGAAATATCTGACCAAGAGTATTGAATCGAGATTGCAGCTAAAGAACAAGCTGTACGGGTTTCAGATGAAGAAGGGATGCTCCGTGAATGAACATCTAAATCGCTACACGAAGCTTCTTACGGATTTGGTCAATGTGGATGTCAAGATAGATGAAGAAGACAAGGCGGTAATCCTCTTGAACTCTCTCCCTGCAGAAGAGTATGAGACGTTCACCTTAACCTTCATTAATGGAAGACAGACTCTTGACTATCATAAAGTGTCGTCTGCTTTGACAAATTATGAGACGAGAAGAAAGGAGAGACATCCTTCTCAGTCAAGCTCATCAGCAGAGGCGCTAGCAGTAAGAGACAGGGGTTCATATAGGAAGGGCAAAGATGATAGAGGGAGATCGAAGTCCAGGCCGGGTTTTCGAGATCTGAAGAAGAACCAGTGTACCTTCTGTAGAGAATTAGGGCACTGGAAGGTTGACTGTCCAAAGTTCAAAGGGAAGAAGAAGGAGTCGAAGACTGAGGCAAATCTTGTAAAGGTGGTTAGTACTCAGAGCAGTAACTCACAGGCTGGTGGATCAGACTCAAACTCGTCGGTTTTCTCATTCTTAGTCACTACTCCCATCGTTGGTTACTCAGGAGAAAATGAGTGGATTCTGGATACTGGCGCTACATACCATGTGTGCCCTAATAGGGAATGGTTTTCTAGTTTTGAGAAGCTGGATGGGTGTTCAGTCGTTATGGGCGATGATCATCCATGTATCATGGAGGGTGTAGGGACAATCCAGATAAAGATGTTTGACGGGATGGTAAGGGAACTGAAGGAAGTAAGGTATGTACCTCAATTGAAGAGTAACATAATCTCTGTTAGAGCTTTGGAGTCATTGGGCATTGTGGTGTCAATTAAGGAAGGAGTCCTGAAGATGACCAAAGGCTCGATGGTGGTATTTGTACGCGCCGGAAAAAGAAAGAAACGAGGTGCTGTAAAATTTCCTTGAATCAGATGAAAAATTACAACAAAACTGTTTCCCTTCCAGTTACAAGGGAGGGAGGATGTTGAGTCTTGAATCCTCCCTTTGTTTAATGCTGGGTTCTTCGTGTGGCGGTGGAGAGTGAATCTTGTTCTCCGTTGACCGGATGACCGTCGGGATCGTCAGGGATCTTCTCTTTGGTTGGTAGAAGGAGTAACACAGCTCTTGTCTACCAAAACTCTCAAAGAGAAGGTAGGCAAAGGACAACTCGTACGCAGCGAGCTTGTTGAAGAGTTTAGCTCTCTTTCTCCTGTCTCTGTCTTGTTGTCGTCTCACTAAAGAAAATCCGACCCCTTCTTCAATAGCGACGGGGCTATTTATAGGGGTTCCAGGGTGAACGTGCCCCCTAAAAACGCTCCACAACGAGGGGCTGACCTCCCCGCTATGTGGGCGGCGACTGGCCCCATAACCAGGGCGATTATAACCGAGACGCGGGTATCGAGCCCACGCGCCTTGATGTTGAGACGCGGGTGTCGAGCCCACGCGCCTTGATGTTGAGACGCGGGTGTCGAGCCCACGCGCCTTGAGGTTGAGACGCGGGTGTCGAGCCCACGCGTCTAGAACTTGAAACTCTGCTTTTTAATGGCTTGTCTTTTAGTGATTTTTAGACAGCCTACAGAACCCCCTCCAAAGTTTTCGATATTCCGCAGTTAACTGGGACGGATTTCGAAATACTTTGGACTCTAGCTGAATTCGCCTTTATGACTGGACTGTTAATGCTCCGGGTTTGATCTTATCTGGAGTTGGTCTTCGTGAGTGTACTGTTGAACTCTTTGAGGCCACCAGAGTTGATCGTGTTGAGTGTCTAGATACACAGTCTAAACCTCCCCGATTGCTTTAAGTCTGTCGTGGGTGCGCTTTAAGCCAGGAGTGGACAGTTGTCTGCTTGTGCCAGTGTACTGTTGAACTGATTTGCAGAAGCAAGGACTGAACGCCAGTTCTTTTTGAAGAGCAGAGATAGTACTGCTTTAAAGACGCGACTTTCATGGGGTGCGTCCTTTGGCAAATGAAAAACGCGACTGAAATTCCATTGGGCAGACGCGATGTTCAGCCGGGCTGGAAAGACGCGAACTTCTTAGAGAGACGCGACTTTTTGAATGCATTCATGGCGGTGATGACGGGGCATGTCCATCGAAGAGGCGCGGCCGTCGGGTGCGAATCTATGCCATGTCATGATTGCACTGCCAGTTGGCCTGGGGAACCGACGGGACATCACCTTTTGACGCGCGGACTTCCCGGTTCATTAAATGATCTGTTCCACGTGTCAAGCGATGACTCGCTGTAGAGCCATGGTGCGTGATCTTCGCGATACATTAAAATTGATCTATTCCACGCGTCAAGCGATGATTTGCTGCAGAACTAATCGAGCCACGCGCCGCGTATCTTCGCGAATCCTTGTGCCTATAAATGGCAACAGTCAGAGAGATACCTCTTCTTCTCCGAGCGCATTTGTTTAGGGTTTTTAAGAAAAAGAGTTCTTCTTTCTCTGTTCATCTCCATTACTGGATTCTTAATCACCAATGGCACCTAAGACCAAGCCAACCGCATCCTCTTCAAGAGCGACCGTCACCGAGGCCCAGAGGGGCGGTTCCTCCGCGCAGGAAGTCCTTTTCCCAGGTATAACGCCATTTAGGCTTGAACTTCACCATTACTGGAAGCTCATGGAACCCCAAAAAGATATCTTTTGGAGGAGAACCATTAACACAGAACCGTTAACACAGAAGACAAACCGTGTTTGATTCTTAGACGCGGTCTCAGACGCGGTCTTTGAGTTGATAACCAAGGCGCGGGTTTGATGACCCGGTGCCAGCGAGTCCTGCATTTCGGATTCTTCACTTAGAATATTTCTAATTATGAAGGGTTCGGACGCGACTTGAAGATTTTTCATCAGGTGCAGGTTTTTGATGAATCTTGCACCTGAGCCCAAGTACTTAGAGATTTTTCATAAGTCTTAGTTTGCAAAACGCGGATTTGATCCCGCGGGTCTTACGTCTGGATGCGGATTTGCAGGTCTGGATGCGGATTTGATAATTCCTGCGTCCAGTATTTCTTCTGCGTCTGGACGCAGATTCGCAGGTCTGGACACAGATTTGATAATTCCTGCGTCCAGTATCTCTTCTGCGTCTGGACTATAGATACTTAGCATTTTTTTTGCTTCTGATTAGGTGTCTGATTAAGTGTCCTTTTCTTTTGCAGTACCACACCCTTCTGCCCCACTTGCCAAGAAGCGCCACTTTGGACATGTAGGTGGTGCTGACCGTGATCTAGCCTTTGTGCTACGAAGGATAGTACCTGTGACTGCTGACAGGTCGCAGGAGCGCCAGGAAAGGCTCTCCAATGTTGATATGACAACCCTTCGGGTGCTTATGACCGATGCAGCATTCACAACGGATGATCGCGTCAAGCTGGAGAAGCCCGCCTTCTTCTTCGGATATCGTATCGGTGATGGCGGCTATTCCATGTATGATGGAAATTATAGATGGCTCCGTCAGATAGGGGATAGAAGATTTTTTCTTCCAGACATGGAGAGGATGTTCCCGCTGTCTTATCTCCAGCACATGTCCGTCCCTCGGAAGATGAAATGGGACGTTTTCCGATATGTCCCTGAGATTACCCTTGGTGACTTGGGCTCCCAGAAGGTATACCGTCATGATGGTCATGATAGGGCGGTTCTCGGCCTATTCCCCGGGTCGCGCAAGTCTGAGCTCCCTGTTGGAGAGATACCAAAACTCGGCACTACCTTCCTCAACGCGTTTATGAAAGCGGAGGGTGATTTTCCTGTTGAGTTCCGTACGCCCGGGTGGGTTCATTCCACCGAGAAGTATTGGTGGTGCAGGATGGTGAGCTTCATCCTTGTCGATCTTGGAGATCTGTTAGAGCATGTGGGACTGTACCCAGCAGTCAGGGCCGTGCAGTATGGCATCCCGCCGAGTTCTCAGAACTTCTTCGGGGTCCTGGAGCGTTATAATTCTTTGACGGGGACATTCTTCACCCCGGTCGGAGAGATGGGCCTTGCACTGCACGAGTTGCATGAGGTCTCGGGGCTGACAACAGGGGATTCTCCCTATGAGGAATATATCCCAACCACTGAGGAGCTCAACCTTATGAAGAAAGGGTCTCCTCAAATGTACGAGACTTATTGGGAAGTGCTATGTCACTTCCATATTTGCGGCCAGATAACCACTTGGAGGTCGGGAGGAATCAAACAGCTGTCTTGGGCCAGTTACTTGTTCAACAATGTCAATAAGAAAGACCATCCAATAACCCGACTGGCTCCCAGTTCCGACAAGGAAATTGACGACAGGATCGCCCAGGCTCCTGAAGGCTTCTACACCACGGTTTCGAACGAGGACGGTTTCGAACCTGACATGGTCTTCGAAAGCTTTCACCATCAAGCCCGGACCCCTATCTCCGATCGAGCATTGTTGGCGGGCTTCTTAATGCTGTGGCTGAAGCGTTGTGTGGTGCCCACGTTGCCACATGAAGTCATTGTTGCCGATGTAGTGTACCCGGCGGTGCTCCTGGCCTATGGCAGTCCCATAGCCCTTCTCCCGGCCATGGCGGCTGGCATTCAGAGCGGGTTGCGGGCGTTAACCCACAACTTCTGCGAGCCAGGGAATGCTGTCAACTCCCATGGCCAACCGATCCTTGACTCAGAGGGGAAGCCGATGGTGAAGCGTCCCAACCCTCGGATCGGGCTGCCTTACACGTACCTCATGGCTTGGTACGTGATGCACTGCCCTTCCCTGATGACGCCAGTGCCTTAGAGTGAGGGTTCGCCCCTTTTGTACAGCGGTTGGAGGGTTCGGACTGGCGTAATACTTATATGTATTTCATCCGGAAGTGCATTTCAGATGCTTCGAACTACCAGCTCAATCGCTGCTTCCCCGAGATCCCTGGTGCATCTTTCGGGGATCTATTTACTGATTCCGCGGGCCTAGATGACTTCACGAGGTTGTCCACGGGGGTCTTCTGGTGGTTGATCAACATTCGGCCCGGATATGTGCTTTTCCGGCAAGGGACTTCATGCACAATCGAGCCGTACATGCCGAATCGTTTCGCCCGACAGTTCGGCTACGATCAACTCTATGTCGGCAATCCCAATGCTCGACTCGCCTTCGAAGGGAACTTGTTCGAAGGTGCTCGGGCTTGGTACTACAGTGTGGCCGGAGGGACGGAAGCAACTTTCCGTCTACCTATCGAGGGTCAAAGTGCCGTATGAGCTTCAGCTTCAGCTCCTGGTACTTCCAAGTCAACCAGACACCATACTTTGTTCTGGAGTATTCATGCATTGAGAGTATCAATGCAAATCTCGAAGCAAGGTCGGAGTCCGGTAAATGCTCGCGAGGTGTCGAGCAGTACCTGAAGGCTCTGAAGGAGGTCGGGAGAAGGTCAAGGGAGGAGCCGCGAGCAACAAGGGCGGAGCCGCGACCAACCAGGGCTCGACAGGCGGTGAGCAAGCGTCGTCAAGGCTCTACTTTCACTGCTGAGCCTGCTCCAAAGAAGGTCCGGAGAGACTTGACGGCTGCAGTTTCTCGATCCGCGGACATCCCTTCTGGTGTTGGGGAGCCGAGGGAGGAAGAGGTGGACAAGGATGACACTCCCTTAGTCCATGCCCGTAGGTTACACCGCAGGATCCTCAGGATTGCAGAGGAAGGGGAGCCTGCTGACAGACCCACCGCCACTGACGAGACCGAGCAGCTCGAGGTCGATATAATGAGCGGAGGTGATGTTGAGATTCCGGGGATCTCAGCTCAGCCCGAGTCTTCCTCAGCTCAGAGGAGGGATGAGGCACAACAGCCTGGGTCTCCTTCTGTCTTCATCTCTAGTCCTCGGATGTTTGACCCCAGCCCTACCACTGGGGTGTTTAGAGGCAAGGCTCCGGCTACCGAGGCCTCTCACGTTGAACTGTCGTCTTCCTCATCCGCAGAGGAAAGCGATTTTGAGGATGAGGTCGACTATGGTGACGAACCCGCTCCTCCTGATCCGAGCAAATTCTCACACATCTCGGAGGAGGAAATACATGGGTGTGAGCCGGTGACGATATCACCACCAGCGGTTGCTCCTGCTGAAGGTACTCTTTTCACCTTTTGACCTGATTTCCCTTTTCATTTTGAAGAGGAGGCTTTAACATTCTCCTTTTATGCTGTAGGCTTGGCTGAGGATACTGAGGCTGCAACCTCCTCGCCTATCGAGGAGATGGTGCAAGAGTTGACCCGGCCGGAGGGAGTTGAGACTCTAGCTGCCGAGGCAACTACCGAAATCGGGGAGACTTCTACTTTGCAGGAAGAGGAGGCCACCACTGAAGTCAGGGAGACTTCTCCTTTGCAGGGTTCGCCCAAGGATTCGACATCTCTGGACCTCCAGCTTGGTAAGGAAGTTTTGATGTCTCGGATGTTTCTCTTTTTACCATTCTGGCTAATGTTGAGATAACTTGCAGAGAGAACTGAGGGGGCCCAGGTAGAGAGTCTGACGGTCAGTGTCCCTCCGGAAGGCCACACGGCCCAAGCCTTGGCTGAGGTTTCTGAGGAGGTCGAGCTCACTACCCTGTCATCGGCTGTGGAGGTTCCTGCAGAGGTGGTACCCCCAGAAGCGCCAGTGGCTGCTCCTGCTCCTGCCGTACCCGTGGTTAGCTCGACTCTTGCACCAACAGAGCTGATCTACATCCCCCACCCCGTGATAGAAAGGGGATCGGGGAGCACTTCGGATGATGATATCATGGAGCTTTTGACACGCCAGGCGGTGCAGCAGTTCCTTACCTCGATGCGAACATGCATCGATTTCGTCCTGACTAGGGGTAGCTCCCTTGACTTCGCCCAGATGTTTCTCGGAAACCAAGTCGAGAACATCAAGTTGGCCGGAGGCCCTTCGCTAGCCCAGGCGAGTCAGCTGCTGGTGGATCAGCTGGGACAGCACCTGAGAGAGCTTCGATCCCTGGAGGATGATGCCGGTTCATCCCACGAAGCCCAAGAAACGCTGAATAGGCTCCTTGTTGCTCAAGAGCAGGAGCGAAAAGAGGTGGAGGGAAGATCACCGATAGCACTCGTCTTCTTGAACGTGTCCAGGCTGATCACCAAAGGCTGGCGATTGAGTCCGAGGAGTCAGAGACGATCATACAGGCCGCAAAGCAGGCTATCCTTGACTCTCGGGCTGTTATAGCCAGGGCTGAGGCCATGATTGTCTTCAACGAACAGAGGCTTGCTACCTCTGAAAAGAGGCTAGCAGAGTTAGAGGTTGCCAAAGCGCAAGCTGAAGCGGACCTCTCTGTTCGTTCGTCCGAGCTGGAATCCCTCCGAGTGCAAGCGCAGGGATTTTTGTCTGAAGCGGATCTGCGGGCCCGAGCCTCATGGAGGTTGAGAAGGCGCGTCAACATAAGATACATCGCCTTAGAGAGCAAATCCGTTCTTTGGCGGACCAGGACTTGTAGCCTTCTCTTTTTTTTTAAGAAAAGGACACTCTGTTCACTAAGAGTGTTTTGTATTAGCTTTTATCATTTTTGATATAATAAAAGTCTTTGAAGTTTTTTTGGTTCCACCTCCTTTGTTGCCTTGCTGTGGATGAATTCGACCTCTTGATCACAATCTTTGATTAACTGACTGTGAATGCTGAACTTAGGTGAGACTAAGTTTTTTAAATGAAACGCGGCGTTTGACCCATAGGACCTTAGGCAGAACTAAGCCCTTTTGATGAGACGCGGCATTGGTTCATAGGGACTTAGGTAGAACTAAGTCCTTTTGATGAGGCGCGGCGTCAATTCATGGAGAGACGCGGTCATCAGTTCATAAGAACTCAGATAGAACTAAGTCCTTTTGATGAGACGCAGCGTCAACCCATAGGGAGACGCGGCGGCGTCAACTCGCAGAGAGAAACGCGGCTTTGAGTAACGCGAGTCTGTCCTGCCAATGAAGACGCGACTCGAGCGGACGCGAGGGACGCAGCCTTGTGTATTTTTCCCTTAATCTCAGAATGGACTAAGTCCTTTGCTGAGTCAAGTGCTTTCCCTTAAAATGGGCCTTGTTTGCTAAAGGGACGCGATTCTAAGTCACGCGGACTTTCCTTTGGAACGCAGGTGGACGTCATTCATTCTGAAAAAGGAGACGCGGGTTCCAGGACGCGGTTTTCCCATCTGCGTATCGATGTAACTTTCAGATTTTACATGCGGCCTGACATAAAGATTTTATGAGATCTTTGAACGTCAAGTCTTCACTGACGATTGAACGTCAAGTCTTCACTGACGATTGGAAACCGGGTCATCCGTTGTTTCCCGAAGCAGTTGTCCACGCGTCGGTTCTTCATTGGACTTGGGCGTTAATACCCTTTAATGTAAAACCGGCGCTGGCGGTTGTAGACCAGCATCTTCAACGTTTCCCGAAGCGACCCTCCACCCGTCAGCTTCCCATTGGACTTTGACAATCGTGCGGTCATTAAGGCCGACGGTTCCAATTGATGAACCATTAATGACGGTTACCAGGAGCGGCCTATAAATAGGGGCTCGCCTTCTTTAGCAGTCCCAATCTTAGACTATTTTCCCTTTTAAGAGAACGATTGCTCTGAGAACTTCCGCCTTCTTCAGAGTTTCTAACAGGGTACTGTCTTCATGGATGAAGACGACTCCGGGGAAGAAGATGACCCAGAGCTTTCATGCTTTAGTTTGGTCTCTTCAGGACGAAGTGTCTCTCTGATCACCTTCCATGTCCATATTCTGATGCAGAGAGTTAAACTCTTGACAGAGGCCTCTGCTGGTATGCCGTTCCGACTTACCGTGATGTTTCTAGTCCACCCAAGTTTGCACTTTGGCATCATCATCATCTGGATTTCCTCATGAAGTCTGAGTTGGTGCATTCCTTCTGGAATTTGCGCCGCCGACTTAAACTTCCCTGGACGCGAGTACAGAAGTCTTTGGCACTTGGCACTGACTTTGCTCATGAAGCTCGCGTTTTAAGGCCACTGATTTGGATGAATTCCAACTCGGGCTGAAGGTTTCAGACCCGAATTTTGCAACCCCTGTTCCCTCGACAGGGAGAGGGCAATTTTCGGCGTCTGAGTCCTTTCGCGCCTTGTGTTTTAGGCGCGGGCGCAAAATGAGACCGCGTTTGAATCCTGTGTGTGGCACAGTTTTGATTCGCGTCTGCTTCTGTTGACGCGGTATTTTGACTCACTGCGCGGGCTCATTCCCGCGTCTGAAGTCTTCGACAATAGCCGCGTCTGTCACTTAGTTTTCTTTGTTGAAGTATACTAAGTTCCAGATTTTTTAACCCCCTTGTTTATTCCTTGTAGGTAGGCTTGATTGTCCTTTTTTTCAGGTTCGCTGGGCCCCTGGAAGAATATTCCGGTCGGCGAACTCGTTCGATGTTCATCTACAAGGGAATATATTACGGTCCTCGTCGTCTACAAGGGAATATATTATGTCCCTGACGAGGACTTAACCCTCGCCAAGGTCTCTTCAGATCCACTGCACCAGTCATGCCTGCTGGCAAGGGATGGTCAGGGTAAGTATGGCGGCGAGGAGGTTACGGTGGATACAGTGGCAGATAGGATCTTCTTCCTCTCCCACTCCAGAAGTGACATCAAGGACACTCCATGTTCGTTGGATGGCCTTCTGGCGAAAGAGATGCTCATGAATGAAGGGTTGCATGGCTTTCTGCTGCCACCGGACCTCAAGAACACTATTGCTCTTAGCTTAGTCAGCTAGGGCTCTTCTGATGTTTACGTCATGCACCATAGTGCAACCGGCTCCAATTGTCGCCACAGTTTGGCACTTCTTCAGACATCGTGCACTTGGAATTAGATGCGGCTTCAAGGAGTGAGTACGGCCTCTGAGAGAGAGAGAGAGGGACTTCTTTGTACTCCTTAATTGTAACACTCAATCTTATTGTATAAGAGAGCGTTTTGTATCACTTTCGTATGCCTGGATATAAATAAAAGTGACACTTTTCTTTTTGCCTCTTTCATTGTCTTGAACTTTTTGTCTTCAGTTAGACTCATAGAAGTAAAGAATCTTTAACTTTGTCAAAATTATGATGATAATCTTAATAAGTCAAACTTTGTAGGGAAGATCCTATTTCAGGAACTCTCACAATACTGTCAGAGGTGTAATATTAACTTGACAGAGATGAAATAATTTTTGGTGGACCTGCCACTTTATAAGAGAAAGTGACAAGTAGAATTGGTACCCCCAGGGAGGGTGAACTTTTATCAAGTGTTTGAGATTAACTTGATTGAGCTCAGCTGGGGATTTGATGGAAACACTGTTGATGGTGTAGTATTAACCTAACAATGTTTTTAGGTAGACTTGTTATTCTGTTGAAGAGAATAACAAGTGAGACTAGACTCGTGGGGAATCTAGGAAAATTCGTTACCGTTAGAGGTGTGATATTAACTTAACGGGTTGAAAGTGGTCTTGTCAGAAGTGTAATGTTAACTTGACAAGGATGTGAGTCAGAGGTGTGATATTAACTTAACTCAGAAGTGTCACTGTCATAGGTGTAATGTTTAACTTGACAGTGAGGGTAATGCTAGAGGTGTAATGTTGAACTTGGCATTGGTCATCTCGGCTTGTATAAGGAAGTCCGAGGGAAAGTCATGGCCATAGGTGTATTGTTTAACTTAGCAATGACTTGATGCTAGAGGTGTAATGTTAACTTAGCATCATCCATTTCAGCTTCGATATGGAAGTCTGAAGAAAAGTGACTGTCAGAGGTGTAATATTAAACCTGACAGAAACCTGATTACTGTTTAGAGGTGTGGTGTTAAACTTTAACAGTAATTTGTCAGAGGTGTAGTATTAACTTGACAAAGATTGACTCATGATAAGAGCAATTTGAGGACCTGTCATTCTATTGGTGAGAATTGACCAGTAAAATTTGAAGTGCCAGAGGTATAGTGTTAACTTGACAAATTTGAAAGTTTGATACTCCGTGTAGAGTTGACAAACAAAATTTGTACTCGACAAGGAATATTGAAAAGTTTCCATTACCAGAGGTATAGTGTTAACTTAGTAATGGTTGTATTTTGTAGACCTACCATTCTGTGGATGAGAATTGGTAAGGGATTTTGGAGGAAAGAATGGAGCCAAGTCCACTTAGAATTTTTAGCAAACCCTCAGCTATCAACGGATTTGAGGTGCCTTTACCAACTACTGTTTGAGTTGGACTAGCCATGCTATTCCCCTCAGCATGATGAGTTGTCGAAGACTTATGTTGGGCTTAGAAGCCAACATTTTCCTCTATCCTTAGCCGTCGGGGGCGTCGGATGTTATAATGAAGAAATTCTTCTTACTTTGATCAGAGGTGTACTTTTAACTTGATCAGCGGAAGAATACCATCTAAGGATAGTATTTCTTCAGGAACCTGCCATTGATCGACATCATGAGTGTATCGCCATTTGAGGTTATGAGGCGATATGACCCATTTGAGTAGACTGACTCTACTACAAATGGTCCTTCCCATTTGGGTTGGAATTTTCCTTTTGTCTTGTGCGTCATTACCATGGGTCTTCTGACGGCTAAGACAAGATCGCTTTTCTTGAAAGTTCGCATTTTAACTTTCTTGTTGAAGGCTCTGGTAATACGAGCTTGGTAGAGCTCGATTTGTTGTTGGGCCTGCAGACGTTTATCATCTAAGGCCTCCAGTTCCTGGAGTCGCTGTCGATGCTTCTCCTCTGTTGTCATCTCCGCTGTCAAGGCGACGCGTAGAGATGGAATTTAGATTTCCAGTGGGAGCACGGCTTCACACCCGTATACCAAAGAAAATGGCGTAGCTTTAGTTGGGGTTCGCACAGTTGTGCGATAGGCCCATAAGCATTCACCTAGTTTGTCGTCCCAGTCCCGTTGACTTTTCGAGACGAACTTTTGAGAAGCTTACCAATGGTCTTGTTGAAAGCTTCTGCGAGGCCGTTAGCGGCAGGATAGTATGCCGTTGAGGACACACTCTGGATTCTGAACTTAGCGCAGAATCTCTGGAAAGCCTGGCTGATGAACTGAGGTCCATTGTCATGGACAATTCGCCGAGGTACACCGAAACGGTAAATAACGTGATGTTTCACGAACTTGATCACGTTCGACGATTTGACCTCCTTCAAAGGAATGGCCTCAGCCCACTTAGAGAAATAATCGGTTATTGCCAAAATGAACCGATGTCCTTTTGATGATGGTGGGCTGATAGGGCCAACCACATCCATCCCCCACATTTCAAATGGCCAGGTAGAGGTTGTAGAGTGGAGATACCCTGGTGCTTGATGGATGAAATCCCCATGCACTTGACAAGCGTGGCATCTTTTAGCATAGGTGACGGCGTCGGCAACCATCTTGGGCCAATAGTAACCCAATCTTTAGAGTCGATGTGCCAGTTTTGGCCCAGGTTGATGGGCTCCACACATACCGTCGTGGGCTTCTCTCAATACCTCTTGGGCTTCTTTTGGTGAGAGGCACCGGAGCAAGATCCCGTCATGCGATCGACGATACAATGTTCGCGTAATCGCATTATAATAGAATTTGGGGGCTTTCTTTCGAATGGCAGCCACCTCTTTGGTGTCTTCAGGCAGAATGTCGTATAAGACGAAATCAATGTAGGGAATCGCCAGTCTTTAAGCTCTGGACCGGTTGACAATTCCAGTGCTTCTTTGCCTTGACAATCTCCCTTTGACTCCTGATAGCCGTCGAGAGCATTTCTCGGGCAATACAGGTCATGGCTGTAGACGAATATCTTCTCTGTTGCTCCAGCTGGAAGAGCTAAGGAGGCCGCGAGGGATGCGAGTGCATCCGCGTGCGCATTTTGCCTGCGCGGTACATGGTCGATGTAGAAGCTTGTAAACCCCTCGGCCATGCGGATAGTCGCGTTGTGGTAGGGTACTAGGTCCTCATGTCTGACTTCGTACTCCCCGCGAACTTGGCTGACGATGAGTTTAGAGTCGCCGTATGCCTTGAGATTTTTAACGCCAATCTCATTGGCGAATTGCATCCCAATCAAAAGAGCGTTGTACTCCGCCACATTGTTGGAACAAGGCTCAGTTAATGAGACAGCTCGGGGAATCACATAATTTTGTGGGGATACGAGTACTACTCCTACCCCCGCTACTACGTGTCCCTTTGGGCTTGTTCTTGATGCACCGTCGAAGAAAAGTTGCCATACTTGACTTTCGAACGATGTCTGAGTCAGGCAGACTTCAGCAACTTCATCTGGGAGATCCTCGT
The DNA here is from genome assembly GCA_038442645.1 of Agave tequilana. NCBI lineage: Eukaryota > Viridiplantae > Streptophyta > Magnoliopsida > Asparagales > Asparagaceae > Agave > Agave tequilana. Next base: position 78,074 of record JAVJIF010009341.1, on the reverse strand, counting down.
AGACTTTGGCTGCCCTCGGATCTGGGTGCTCAGCTAGGAAATCCGCCACTGCTTGTCCCTTAATGGCCTTTTGTGGTAAAAAGTGCATCTCATATTGGGAGAGCAATATGGCCCATTTTGCCAGCCGGCCGTTTAATGATGAAGGCTTAGTCATAAGTAACCTCAGGGGGTTGACTTTTGATATGACGTTTATAGTTTGGCCTACCAGATAGTGCCGCATTTTCTGAATAGCGAACACTAATGTCAAACATTCCTTCTCGATCGGGTTATACCGATGTTCGGCTCCGATCATTGTTCTACTCAGATAGTAGATTGCTTGCTCACGTCCGTGATCATTATTCTGAGCTAATAGAGCTCCCAAAGAATGATCCATTGTCCGGACGTACACCAGGAAAGGCTTTCCGGATACCGGAGCTGCAAGGACTGGTGGTTGGGTGAGGTATTGCTTGATTTCCTCGAACGCTTGTTGGCAAGCGTCATCCCAAATGAATGAGACACCCTTCTTCATTAACTTAGCGAAGGGTTGGCATCTTCCGGAGAGGTTTGAGATAAACCTGCGGATGTACGCCAATCGTCCCTGTAATCCCCTGAGTTCTTTGAGATTTCTCGGGGGTTGCATCTCTTGGATAGCGCGAACCTTTTCCGGGTCCAAGTGAATTCCGGTGGATGTTACAACAAATCCTAAGAATTTGCCACTGGCCACCCCCAGGAAGGACTTTGTGGGATTCATCTTCAATTGATTAGCCCGCATGATGTTGAAGACCACCTTCAGGTCCGCTATGTGATCACCTTTAGTGCGGTTTTCACCGCGATGTCATCAACATAACATTCCACCGTTTTGCGTATTTGCTGATGGAAAATGGCGTTCATGGCCCTTTGGTATGTTGCCCCTGCATTTTTCAGTCCGAAGGGCATGACGGTGTAGCAATATACCCCTAGAGGTGTCCTGAAGGAGGTATGCTTTTTGTCATCAGGATACATTTTGATTTGATTGTATCCTGAGAATCCATCCATGAAGGACATTCATTCGAATCCACAAGTATTGTCAATCATGATATCTGTGATCGGCAATGGGAATTCGTCCTTAGGGCAGGCCTCGTTTAGATCGCGGAAGTCGATGCAGATCCGGATCTTCCCGTTCTTCTTGGCGACGGGGACGATGTTGGCTACCCAGTCGGGATGTTGTTCTTCCCTGATGAAGCCAGAATCAATAAGTTTTCTGACTTCTGATTGAATTGCCTCCATTATTTCTGGACGAAACCGTCGCTGCTGTTGTTTGACAGGCTTTACGTCCGGATTGATGTTGAGGCGGTGCATAGCCACTTGAGGATCGAGTCCTGGCATGTCCTCATAATTCCAGGCGAAGACGTCTATATACTCTTGTACAAGAGATATTAGATCCTTTTTCTCCGAAGGTGACAGGCCGTCACTTATGAAGATGGGCTTAGGGTTAGCCTCATCTCCTAGGTTGATCTGAACAACCTCGTCTTCTGTGGGTGGCTCGCGCTGTTCAAAGCGAGTGTCCCAAAGAGCATTTAAATGTTTGATCCAAGGATCTGTATCAGATTGGATCATTTCTTCATTTCCATCTTCCAGGTGGCTTGTCGAAATCATGTTCACTGAAAGTTCCTTGAAGATGTTGCCGACACTGACATCTGACTCCCAAGATGATGTGTCTGAAGAGTAATCGTTGCTCGACGATTCTTGAGAATCGGAGGCTGATGGGACCGGAGTTGATACATAGCCCAACCCCCGGCGCATCTGATGATAATAATCGGGGGCCTTCCCTTTCGGCACAAAGGATCGAAGCAGCGTCCTCCTTCCTTTGCCCAAGTTCAATCCGGGTCTGTTGGTCAGGTCGTACCCCATGCATCTCATCATTTTGAGTGCTTTTGGTTCATAATGACCGAACTGAGGGGATTCCTCCTCGCCTTCTGATTCCTCGCGGGGCGTTGGTTCAGACGAGATTCGCCCAAAAAGAATTGGTTTTTGGCCTTTCCGTCTTGCTGGAACCATAAATATAGATTCTTGCGCATTACCATTATCTTGGTATGTCTCGAAGGACGACTTCACTGGTACATGCAACGATGTCAAAGCATCTATTGCCGACCAGGGGTCATCGTCTACTTCGGTGCTAGTGTCTGATGGTACTGAATCAGAAGCAAACACAGAAAAATACGCAAAATCTAAATCTTCATTAATATACCAACCGCCTACATCGTCGGTGGTATTATCAACCTCGAGCTTATTAGTGCTCTTTACAAGTGGTTCTAACTCCCACAGGCACTCTTCTTTCTCGGGCTCGGTGTCAGCTTCGTTACCAGAGTCTGGCTCCTCTGGTCGCGGGACTTCATCCGTCTCCATCGGATCTTGGTACAGTAAAGAGTCGGTGAAATAATTCTCGACCCCTTTGAACGGATACCTTTCGGCAATCAACGTCTGCACCTTTCCACTCCCGTCAATGTATTTCATGACTTGGTGGAGAGTGGAGGGAACGATGGAGTTGCGGTGAATCCACGGTCGTCCCAGCAATAGATTGTAGGAAGTGTCGGCGTCGATGACGTAGCATGTCACTTCCGATTTGAGGCTTCCAATCTGGCATTTGAGCTTGATTTTCCCCATCGGACGGGTCTGGTTGGCATTGAACCCATAGATAGTTGTCTGAGTAGGGCTCAAACGATGAGTAGGAATGCCCAGATGTTGCATGACCCGGCGAGGCATGATGCTCAATGCGGACCTTGGATCTACCTGAATGCGGTTCACCTCAGACGATCCAATATACCCTAAAAAATACAGGGGTCGATCATACTTCCCTTTAACCTGCATATCATCTACTGTGAAGGTAATGCAGGGAGCATTCTGGGAGGTGTGGAGACAATTCTCTACATCTTCCTCCTTTGGCACCTGGGTCATGAAGACCTCGGCATTTGCCAGAGCTTCTTGTAGAGCTTCTCTGGTCGACTTTGATAGTCTAAGAAGTTCATACAAGGTAATGCGTGCCGGGATGTTGGCTAGTTGAGCCAGGACATCAAAGCGGTAAGGTATCGTGGATCCTTCCGCCATACCTTTCGAAAGAACTCGAGAAAACCGAGTTTCTTTCTGTTTCTCCACAGGTTGTCTTGTGGAGGGCTTGGTTAGTTCTGCAGCTGGTTGTAGAGGAACTACCGCCATCTCGCCATACTGCTTCAAGTACGGCTGTCCCGAACGGGTTCCCGCCATCGGTTGGTTGGGCTCTGCGGCCAAGACTATTGTTTCCTCCTCTGAGTCGGTTAACGAGGGAACATCAGTCTCGGCTTCTCGAGAGGAGGCACCCACCACATTGCAGGATGAGGCCTTTGCCTTACCTTTGGATTTCCTGTTGGTCACAGTAGTCCATTGCTGTTCATTGACAAGGTCAGGGTGGACCCACATGATTTCCCCTTGAGGTGTAGGAACGGGTACCAAGCCTTTCGCTTGCTGCTGGTGAGGGTCTGTGTTGACCACTCTCAGCTCTCCTCTTGGGATAGGGACTACTCCAGAGGGTGTCGGGGGTTGTCTTCCGAACTGGAGAACTGACGTCACATTAGCCGTCACCTTCTTCTGCTCTGGTCGGAGTTTCAACACCTCCGCGTCAATCAGAGCTTGAAGGATGTCCTTGAAGACATAGCAGCTTTTGGTAGGGTGCCCCAGCATCCTGTGGTACAAGCAATAGGTGGGATTGTCGGTCTTGCTGACTTTCTCGGGGCGCCGAGCTTCAGGGAGCTTCAGTCGGTTGCTCTTGTTGAGTAGTTTAAAGAGCGAATCGACATGTTCCTCCTTGAAGGAATATTGCTTATTGGCGCGTGGCTGGCTTGAAGAGCCACTCGCCTTGCCTGATTGAGGTTTGGCGGGAGATTTGGTCTCCGTTGCCAAATTATCCTTCCGCTTTGTTTGGAGGGATGTGTCTGGCGCACGCCTTGTCGACCTTTCCGGCCTAGGCTTACCTTCCTCCGCTCTGACGCGGGCGACAATCTCCTCAGCCTGTTCACCTTGTTGGACTAATTGCTTCCAGGTGCGGCTTTCAGCAACTCCTATTTGAGCAAGGAGTGAGGTTTGGAGATTGTGGCGGCATGTTTCCACCAGGGTGGCCTGGGTCATACCGCTTGGACACCAGAGTGCCACGTTCCGAAACCTTTTCACGAAAGACTTAACGGACTCTCCCTTTCGCTGTTTAGTAGCCAAAAGGGTGGGCATCGTGACTTCCGAGTCATCTTCGAAGAAGCGTGTTAAGAACAGCTTCTCCAAATCGCCCCAGTTCTTGATAGAACCTTCTGGGAGCTTCATGAACCATTCAAAGGCCAACCCTTTCAGGGTGCCGATGAACAGACGCGCCAGGATAGCATCGTTGTCTACTACATTCCCGGTTTGGGATTTGAAGTAGTAGATGTGCTGGTTGGGTGATCCCTTCCCGTCGAATGCTTGGAGGGTTGGAGCCTTGAACTTAGGAGGGTATGGAACTAAGTCCCACTCAGCCGGATAGGGCCGGACCACTCCTACTTCTTGGAGGTCTTTGCGATTGGCAAGGGCCTCGAGACGTCGCTCCAGTTGACTCATTTTTTAGCATGAGCCTTCCCCGGGTCTTGTCGCCCTTTACTTGCGATGAGGACTTGAACGAGTCGGAAGTAGATCGCCGCGTCTCCTCAGAAGGTTCGGAAGATGAACTTTCTCCCTTTCTCCCTTTACCCTTTGACTTTTTAGGAGGAGACCTCCTCCTGTCTTCGAGCAGCTGTGCAATCGCCTGCTTGAGGGAGTTGATAGATTCCTGCTGAGAAAGAATCATATCCATTTGTGCCTTCTGGATCTGTTCTAAACGTTTAGCCGTCTCCTCAGGAGTGCTTGTCATGTAGGCGGAGGTATCCTTCTCGACGGAAGTGTTCGAAGCCCTCGATTCCGCTACGGCGGAGTGAGAATCATTCACTTTAATGCCATGGGCTAAGGTATTATAGTCAATTGGGGGAATGGCCCCAGTCCGGGTGCGAGTGTGTTGATACACCCCTTCCAGTTCAGAGTCAGACTCATCTGAGCTGACTGCAGGTTGTTTTCCCTTACTCCTGCTTGTCATGTTCGCAGTGAGCTCCGGGTACTCAACGTCAAAGAAGGTTCTCCTTCTGTGGGAGCGTCTTCTTTTGGCTGACGGGGGAATCAGGGTCAGCTGTCTGACTAAAGACTGCTGATGTACGCCTGATCCGCAACGGCACTCAGAGAGCATATGGATGAGCCGTTGGCAGCAACACGACGAAGTGGCCTGATTGACACTTCTTTTCTTCGTCAAATAATCCCTCAAATCTATGGGAGGGGGATTGAAAAGATTAGCCTCGCAACGTCGAAAATGGGAGGCATCCATGTGCCGTACAACCTGGACGCAGGCTTCAGAGACGCGGCTCTCGCGCCGCAGCTGTTCAGCGCGTGTCTGGCGTCTCTGTTAAGACAAGACGAGCCTGTCGCGTTGCTGCTTGGTGTGTCGGGGCAGAGACACTTGAGAGAGAGTGGGCTGCTGGGCCCCACGTCTATAGGCGCGTGCCTCTTGTGCTTGACAAGGCGCAGAGGCTTCACCTTGGCGTTTGGTGAGTTGGTCTTCAGAGGACCTAACTGAAGGAATCTCGCGTTTGGGCCGCCAAACGCGGACTTCGCGGGGAGCGAGCAAGACGCCAGTTTGTATGCTGCGTCCAGCCTCAGTCAGACAACCAGAGGTTCCAACTTGCAGCTGGCGCGCACGTCTCCTCTGTCGACGCTCAGCGTTCCGGTTGCGTCGCGGAGGTGGAGAGAGACCAACAACAACCTGATGCTGAAATCAGAGATTTTAACCACGCGGGTCTCCTGAGAGACGCTAACGCGGGTGTTCTGTGTGACGCGGTTGGTCGCAAAGGCAGTTGTGCCTGGGACCACGCGGGCCTTCTGAGAGGCATTGGCGCGTGTACCTTGCTTGGCACAGTTGGCAGCAGCAGCACCCGAGAGAGCCACAGATCGGGCCTCGGGGCCATTCCCCGTCGAGACCCGGCGGCAGACGCGGGTCTTTGGGCTCTTGGAGCCGGAAGAGAGAAACTCTTCGTACTTCGCCTGGTCGAACTCGACAATGAGCGATTCGACCATCTTCCCCTTACGGAAGACGTCATCCTGCGCCATGATTTGCTCATCAGTGACAAATGTAGTCCCCAGTGGAGTCGCCATCTCTTGTACGCGCCAGAAAAAGAAAGAAACGAGGTGCTGTAAAATTTCCTTGAATCAAATGAAAAATTACAACAAAACTGTTTCCCTTCCAGTTACAAGGGAGGGAGGATGTTGAGTCTTGAATCCTCCCTTTGTTTAATGCTGGGTTCTTCGTGTGGCGGTGGAGAGTGAATTTTGTTCTTCGTTTACCGGATGACCGTCGGGATTGTCAGGGATCTTCTCTTTGGTTGGTAGAAGGAGTAACACAGCTCTTGTCTACCAAAACTCTCAAAGAGAAGGTAGGCAAAGGATAACTCGTACGCAGAGAGCTTGTTGAAGAGTTTAGCTCTCTTTCTCCTGTCTCTGTCTTGTTGTCGTCTCACTAAAGAAAATCCGACCCCTTCTTCAATAGCGACGGGGCTATTTATAGGGGTTCCAGGGTGAACGTGCCCCCTAAAAACGCTCCACAACGAGGGGCTGACCTCCCCGCTATGTGGGCGGCGACTGGCCCCATAACCAGGGCGGTTATAACCGAGACGCGGGTGTCGAGCCCACGCGCCTTGATGTTGAGACGCGGGTGTCGAGTCCACGCGCCTTGATATTGAGACGCGGGTGTCGAGCCCACGCGCCTTGAGGTTGAGACGCGGGTGTCGAGCCCACGCGCCTTGATGTTGAGACGCGGGTGTCGAGCCCACGCGCCTTGAGGTTGAGACGCGGGTGTCGAGCCCACGCGTCTAGAACTTGAAACTCTGCTTTTTAATGGCTTGTCTTTTAGTGATTTTTAGACAGCCTACAGTATTGAAGGCCGATCGCAGGAACAATCTTTACTACTTGAATGGTAGTACTGTTACAGGACAAGTGGCGGCTCTACCAGTTCAGATGAAGACTCAACCAGGCTGTGGCATATGAGGCTGGGACATGTAGGAGAAAAGTCGTTGCAAACTCTTGCAAGACAAGACGTATTGAAGGGTGCCGGAACCTGCAAGATGGAATTCTGTGAACACTGTATCATCGGGAAGAAGACCAAGGTGAAGTTCGGCACAGCAACACATTGCACCGAGGGGATTCTGGACTATATTCACACTGACGTTTGGGGACCTACCAAGACTGCATCAATTGGAGGTAACCATTACTTTGTGTCGTTTATTGATGACTATTCTAAGCTTTGCTGGGTATATACCATGAGACACAAAGGGGAAGTCCTAGAACTGTTTGTGAAGTGGAAGAAGAACTTGGAGAGAAGTACGGGAAGGAAAATCAAGGTCCTCCGTTCAGATAATGGAAGGGAATACAAGTCCGATCCTTTCCTTCAGCTATGTCTTGATGAGGGCATAGAGAGACACTTCACAGTAAGGGAGACACCGCAACAGAATGGGGTAGCAGAAAGGATGAATAGGACTTTGCTAGAGAAGGTCCGGTGTATGTTGTCCAATGCCAGTTTATCGAAGAACTTCTGGGCTGAGGCTTTGGCATATGCATGCTACCTTGTGAACAGGTTGCCGTCGTCTGCGATAGGGGGGAAACTCCTCTCGAGGTTTGGTCGGGAAAAACAGCTGCTGTGATTTGCTAAGGGTGTTTGGTTGTCCAGCCTATTATCATGTCAAAGATGATAAGTTAGACCCAAGAGCAAAGAAGGGTGTGTTCGTCGGTTTCAAGAGGGGAATCAAAGGGTTCAAGAAGAGATGAAGTCTCTCTATAAGAACGACACTTGGGAACTCACTAGGTTGCCCAAAGGGAAGAAGGCGATAGGCTATAAGTGGGTGTATGCAAAGAAGAAAGGATCTCATCAAGAAGATATGGTGCTATACAAGGCCAGATTGGTAGCAAAAGGCTATGCTTAAAGGGAAGGAATTGACTACAATGAGGTATTTTCTCATGTTGTAAAGCATTCGTCAATTCGTATCTTATTGGCTTTGGTGGCACAGTACGAGTTGGATCTTGATCAACTCGATGTAAAGACCGCCGTTCTCCACGGCGATCTAGATGAAGAGATCTACATGTCTCAGCCAACAGGGTTTAAGACTGCAGGGAAGGAAGATATGATGTGTAAGCTGAACAAATCGTTGTATAGACTAAAGCAGTCTCCAAGACAGTGGTACAAGCGGTTCGACAGCTTCATCAGAGGGAAGAAGTACACACGCAGCCACTATGACCCATGTGTGTACTACAACAATCTACTGACATGGGAGTATATCTATTTACTTCTGTATGTAGATGATATGCTTATTGCTTCAAGGTCTAGATCTGCGATTGATGCACTGAAGAGGGATCTATCTTCTGAGTTTGAAATGAAGGATCTTGGTGAAGCAAGGAAGGTGCTAGTCATGGAAATCACAAGAGACCGAGGGGTTGGCAGGGTGAGCTTGACACAGAAGGGGTATTTGCAAAAGGTACTTCAGAGGTTCAACATCGGCAAGGATGCGAGTCTGTAAGTACACCACTGGCTCCTCATTTCAAGTTATCTGCTAAGATGTCTCCAAAGAATGTTGAAGAACGTGAGTACATGACTCATGTCCCATATGCTAGCGCAGTCGGTAGTCTTATGTATGCTTTGGTGTGTACAAGATCAGATCTGTCACAAGCTATCTCTATGGTCAGTAGATATATGCATGATCCGAGATAGGGTCATTGGGAGGCAGTGAAGTGGATTCTGAGGTACATCAAAGGTACCATTGATGCATGTCTGGTATTTGAGAAGAACTCCATAGGGAAGCAAGATTGTATCAGATATGTTGATTCTGACTATGCTGGTGACCTTGACAAGCGCCGGTCTACAACGGGGTATGTCTTTACATTCTCTCAAGCACCGGCGAGTTGGCGCTCCACACTACAGTCTACCGTCGCATTGTCTACCACAGAGGCCGAATATATGGCCATGACGGAGGCTATGAAGGAGGCAATTTGGCTTCAAGGCTTGCTTGATGACTTGGGGGTGGATCAGGATCTTCTGAAGATCAACTGTGACAGTATGAGTGCTATTTATTTAGCCAAGAACCAGGTATATCATGCATGGACGAAGCACATCGATGTCAGGTTCCACTTTGTTCGGGAGATTCTAGATGAGGGTGATATTGAGCTGCTGAAGATTCACACATCGGAGAATCCCGCCGACATGCTTATCAAGGTGGTGTCAGGAGTCAAGTTTGCACATTGTAAGGCTTTACTCCACGTCCTTCATGTAGCATGAGCTTGTTGAAGCTCATTTGGATGAACTACGAATGGCTTGATCTCTTGGGCAGGGTACGTAGACAACCACACTGGTGCAGCCACTTTCGAGTCGATGGTTAGTATGTCAGTTCGGCTCAGATTTGGAGAAATCTTCACCGAGGTGGAGAATTGTAGGAAGAGAGAGGAAGTCGTTGAGGAAGTTGACGATGTCGCCAAAGGAATCAGCACAGCTGCCAAAGGAATCAGCAGCAGTAGCAGGCAAACGGTCGACCGGCCCGGTCGACCGTCGGTAGAAGCAGCAGAACGGTCGACCGGCTGGTCGACCGTCGTGCACACACATGCACAGCCGACATGCACGGGTATAGCGGTCGACCGGCCCGGTCGACTGACTGAAAGTGACTAACTCTCGGTTAGGCCCGGTCGACCGGCCCGGTCGACCGGTGCATATGGTCGGTCGACCGACCGGTCGACCGACAGTCAAGTCGGGCTGCTTCGGGAAAGTGCAGAATTAGAAATCTGGTTAAGTGTTGAGCAGATTTCTAGGGTTTGTAAGTGTGTATATGAAAGAGGCAAAGCTCTATTCATTACCATTGCTGTAAACATTGTATTGATTTACAAAATCAATAGAAAACCCTCTTTTTCTTGCCCCAAGGACGTAGGCGAAACAGGCCGAACCTCGTTAAATCTGATTTGTGCTCTTTCTCTGGGATTGTGTGTTATTTGCTGTTGGTAGTATTGTTCTTTTGCATCTGAGATCTAGGGTTTTCTCTATCTGGTTGTTGTTCGGCGCGCAACAAGCTACACATGAAGAAATGAACATCGGTGTTAGAGCATCTAAACTTCTTCAATAAGGTCATCAGTGAGCTTCTAACTGTTGATGTCAAGATCGATGAGGAGGACAAAGTATTAATACTTCTCAGTTCGCTTTCACAGTTATACGATCATATCGTCACCACCATGATCGACGATTAGGAAACTCTCATCATGGAGAAGGTCACACCAACTCTTTTATCTAATGAGATTAGAAAATTACTAAATTAAGGAAGCAGGAAGGATCATGTTTGATGGTCAGGTCACGGAAGAAAAGGAAGAGGAGAAGGAGAGAAAAGTCCGGGCTCGTCGAAGACATGTCACTTTTGTCACATGAATGGTCATTAAAAGAATGACTGCAGGCATCGAAAAGAGTGGCTAAATATTAAGGGACAAGTTGCGGAGGCAGACGTAGCAAGAGGTGTTGACACAGAAGTATTAATGACTTCTTATGTTGAAGACAACACTTCTCAAGGTAAAGGCTGGATATTTGATTCGGGTAGTACAGTTCATATATGTTCTCAGAAGGAGCTGTTCAATAATTCTTTAGCTGCAAAGATAGAAGGGATTGTCAAGATAGTGAATGGCTCGACTTGCTAGGTTATTGGCATTAGAACTATCAAGATTACCGAAAGAAAAGGGATGATGCGTGTTCTCGATGCAGTGCGGTATGTTCCAGAGGCACAGTACAATCTAATATTCATAAGGGTGCTCAATGAAGAAAGATGTCGGATTCAAGTGCAAAAAGGCGTCGTCACAGCTAGCCAAAGTGATACGGTAATTTTGAAAGGAGAGAAGTGTAGAAGGTTATACAAGCTGAAGGAAGAAAACTCAGTTCAAGGTGGAGTTCCAGGTATAAGCTTGAAAAGGAGTTCATCGCGAGGTGGAGCTTCCAAGGAAGACTGCAACGGGACGTAAACCGGGTAAAAGTGTTGCGAGAAGGAGAAAGAGTGCATTCGGGTAAGATCCGAGATGGCCCAAGCCATGGTGATAAATCCGCCAAAGGCCCCGAGGAGAGGGCAAAAGTTAAGGACTTTACAGTATAGTTACAATCAAGAAAAAAATATAGATAGTACTCTAAAACCTCTAGGTATTTTACTGAAGGCTTGAAAAGCAAGTCAAGGTGGGGATTGTTAGGATTTTATCTTGTTTTCAAGAAGAGATGATGGTCCAAGAAATTTCAATTGAGTTAGAGAAGACGAGAAGAAAATCAAGGTGGAGCAGTTTTCTTTTCAAGCGCTTACGAGTTTTCTTTTCTGGAGAAGTACAAATAGGATTCAGATTCTATTCAATGAAGGTTTATTTCTAAAGATTGAAGGATTTAGAATTCTTCTAGAAAAAGAAGATTAACTCCAAATATTGATCAAGATTCTTCAAGCATCCAATGGTCAAGATCATCTCCTAGTCCAAAGAGGAATTGTATTGTAAAATCCTATAAATAAATGTTATAGCCTAAAATTGTAAATTAATCCCAAGCAATGAAGATTAGAAGAAGCCAAAAAAGAGAGAAGCACGGTGAAGGTCCATAAAGAGAAGGTATACTCTGATAATCTAGATTTAGATTCAAGAAGAATATGAATATTCTTGTGCGATCAAGAATAAAGTTAGATCTCTTTGTATCACGTTTATTAATAAAACTCTCTCAAGTTCTCTCTCCCATGAATGTAGGCTAAGTTTGAGCTGAATCACGTTAAATTCTCGTGTTATTTCTTATTACTCTTTTATCTAGGTATTACTAGTTTGCTTTATAATAGTTTTTCCTTTGACAAGTATTATCATATTGTCAAGTTTCATAAGCGTCGATCCCGGAGTAACAATTAGTGTCATAGAGCCGATTTATTACAACATACATATCTCAAGTATGTCATTTATATGAGTCGCGAGTGGTTCACATATATGTTAGCATTGATGCGGCTTCATCCTCTCAACCTACCGCCAAACCAATCAAACGTAAACAACTCGTCCACCATTATGTTCAACAGTCTGTCTTTCTTATTAGTCTTAATTGTCCCAATTATATATGAATCTGTCCACTTGTATAATATTATGCCTATCTTTAGGTAAATGTTCATTCTTTAGCTCACTCTATTTACTTATATTAGATTATTTTCACATTTATCTAAATATAACTACAATTTTAGCCAAAAAAAACAAAAATCTAAATATAACTACCTTTTTCTCACATGACTATCTTATCTGAGCATGTTTATATTGAACCATATACTATCCAGTTTCTTTTACCTTGTCACTTCTAATTTTGAATGTAACTGATGTAGGAGAGCGTGACAATAAAAGCAGCAGACTTTGCATTAGTCGACTAATTATCAAAAATGTCGACTAATACAATCTAAGTAGTCGACTAATATGGTTCAACAGAGAGTTGAAAAGTTTTATGGACTTCTTATTAGTTTACTTATACAATCAACGACCTGGTATTCGATTATATTTAGGATTTTGTTTTCGGATCCAATTGGATTCCAAATTATTTTTATTTTATTTTTCTAGTTAGATTAGACTACTACTTTTTAAGCCTATATAAAGGCTATTGTATTCTTATTTTCTACATAATATTTTGATATATTCAATTGAGTTTATCCTCTTAAATTGCTATCTTTTGCTCATGGATTCGATTTGTTATCTTTTGCTCATGGATTCGATTTGTTATCTTTTATTCGTGGATTTGAGTTGTTTGCTCGTAGATTTGAGTATTATCCTACCTGAAAGTATCTTTCAGGGTTCGTTGGGGCTAGAACGAGATCTAGTCGGTGTTATTTGCTTCACTGTCCGCGTCAAGTGGTATCTGAGCTTCGATAATTTTTCGATGATGGTAGGAGACGACGGTAGATTGCAAGGTCTTTCCACAAGGATGTGCACTGCTGAAAGGAGGTCAACGCTATCAAGTCAATATTGGATCTTATGGTCAAGAGATTAAGAAGTTGTCTCTCAAGATTGATGATTTAAGTCTAACTGATGGTACACACCAAAGCGGACATGATCGTCAATCGAATCAACATCCACCACAACAACTTCTACCACATCAACCACCACCTATCAACCACCACCACATCATCCATCACCAAAGTATCCTCTACAATATCCTTAATTTAATGTATTTTTTCACGAAGAGAAATTGCACAATCACTTCTATCAATATAATGATTTTGAAGATGTTTATGAAGATGAAGTGATGGTCTATGGAAGGCGAAGGAGGTTCGCTAATCTTATTCTAAATAGGGGAAGTAGATTTTCTAACCGGAATAGGAGAGATAAATTTCTTAATTCTATTCGTGACAAAGGAGGAGGATAACCAAATCCTGAGGAATTAAAGATCCCTTCTTTTGATGTACATCTTGATACTGAGTCCTCTTTAATTTGGATTGATGAAGTTGATAAGCTGTTTGACATGGCATATATTCCTATGGAGAATCATGTCAGGTTTGTGACTTATAAACTTAAACGAAGAGCAACGATATAGTGGAATCAACTGCAAAACATCTGTATGCAATAAGGTAAACCAAAGAATTTGGAGGCGGATGAGACGACTTTTACAAAGTAAATTTCTCCCTCCAGATTATCATCAAATTTTGTTCAAACAATTTGAGAGTTGCTCCCAAGAAAATAGAACTGTTACCGCATATATCGAAGAGTTCTATTGGTCTTTCTGTCGCTCGGATTAGCTATGACTGAAGAACAACCAGCGACAAAGTACACTAGTGGGCTCAGTTATTCAATTCAAAAGCATATGCTTCTACACAATGCGCTCTCCTTTGATGAAATCCATAACCTTGCTTTGAAGGGAGAAGAGATAGCGATTCAGCCCCCACCTTTCAGGAGATCTTATCGGTCAAATGAGACAACGAAGCAACATTAACAACCACATATTGAAGAGCAGTCAATCATGAGAGATTAATTATTGACTGTCATGCCTGCAACCAACAATTAGATGAGTGACCGAGATATTCAAACTTTTGTTAGTTTCGTTCAAAAACTTCAAGCGGTTGTCAGCAAAACAAAATTCCTTGGTGAAACAATTTGGTTATGAAGCCTATTCCACCTATTACAAAGTCTATAGAAGAAGAGAAGCCTAAGTTCATATCTATATGCAATCGAGGTGAGTTCTTGGTGGAATCAAAAGAAACAAAGCAAAGCCTTACTTTATTAGTCAATGAAGAAGTTACTCCACCTGCTGAAATTCATGAGAAGGTGAGACCATTATTGGAAGAGTCCAAAAGAGTTGTACACGATAAGCTTTCAAAAGGATTACAATCCATGAGAGATATACCGCATCACATTGATCTTATCTCGGAAGCAAGTCTACTTAATCTTTCATACCACTAGCTACATCTTAAAGAGACTTTATTAGTCAATGAAGAAGTTACTCCACCTGCGGAAATTCATGAGAAGGTGAGACCATTATTGAGTCCAAAAGAGTTGTGCACGATAAGCTTTCGAAAGGATTACAATCCATGAGAGATATACCGCATCACATTGATCTTATCTCGGAAGCAAGTCTACTTAATCTTTCACACCACTACCTACATCTTAAAGAGAGTGAAGTTTTAAAAAGAAGGTTAAAGAGTTGAAACACAAAAGCCACAACAGAGAGAGCATGAATAAAGAAATTGGACTTTCTCGTATGCAAAAAAGTAGATTTTGATGAGAAATCTAATAAGAAGTACAAGACACAGCTGATAAGAAGAGACGATAAAAACTCTTTGAAGAAGAAGATATAATGAAGGTGTATTTGAGAAGAGAAAAAAAATCTCAACTGAAAGAGTCTCTACGGAGCAGCTATATCCAGATTGGAACTCAAAGACGATTTCTTTTGAAGAGGGAGGGACTGATGTAGGAGACTAGGACCACAAAAGTAGCAGAATTTGCTTTAGTCGACTAATCATCAAAAGTAGTCGACTAACCCTCTTAGTAGCCAATTAATCCAATCTCAGTAGTCAACTAATATGGTTCAACAAAGAGCTGAGAATTTTCTGGAATTCTTTCTAGTTGACTAGTTTCTAGTGCTAGTTGACTAATACTGTCACTGACCTACTATTCGATTATGTTAGGATTTTATTTTCGGGTCCAATTAGATTTTAAATTGTTTTTAGTTTTGTTTCCTAATTAGATTAGACTACTACTTTTAAAGCTTATTTAAAAGCCAATGTATTCTTTATTTTCTACGCAATATTTTGATATATTCAATTGAGTTTTTTTCTTAAATTACTCGTGGATTCGAGTATTATCCTACCTGAAAGTACTTTTCAGGATTCGTTGGCGCTAGAACGAGATCTAACCAACGTTATTCGCTTTCTCATTTGAGTTAAATGGTATTAGAGCTTTGGCAACTTTTCGACGATGGTACGAGACGACAATGAATTGCAAAGTCTTTTCACAAATATGTGCACCACTACAAGGAGGGCCAACTCTGTCAAGTCAACATTGGATCTTATGGTCAAGAGATTAAGAAGTTGTCTCTCAAGATTGATGACCGAAGTCTACCCGATGGTACGTACCAAAGCGGACATGATCGTCAATCGAATCAACTTCCACCACAACAACCTCCGTCATATCAACCACCACTGTATCACCACTACCACATCAACCACCATCACATCATCTACCACCAAGGTATCTCTATAATATTCTCAATTAAATGAATTTTTCTTCGAAGAAGAATTGCGAAATCCCATCTATCAATATAATAATTTTGAAGATGATTATGAAGATGAGGGATAGTCTATAGAAGGCGAAGGAGGTTCGCTAATCCTAATCTGAACAAGAGAGGCGAATTTTCTAACTCTAATAGTAAAGATAAATTTTCTAACTCTATTCGTGACAAAGGAGGAGGATACTCAAATTCTGATGAGTTAAGGATCCCTTCTTTTGATGGGAGTCTTGACATTGAGTCCTCATTGATTTGGATTGATGAAGTTGATAAGCTTGTTTGACATGGCGTATATTCTCATGGAGAATCATGTCAAATTTGTGTCTTACAAACTTAAAAGAAGAGCAGCAGCATGATGAAATCAACTGCAAAACATTCGTATGCAACAAGCAAACTACCCTTAATAACTTGGAGGCGGATGAGATGACTTTTAAAAGGTAAATTTCTCCCTTCAGATAATCATCAAATTTTTTTCAAACAATTTGAAAGTTGCTCTCAAGGAAATAAAATCGTTAGTGCATATACTAAAAAGTTCTATCGGCTTTTCTCCCAATACAGATTAGCTATGACTGAAGAACAACTAGCGGCAAAGTATACTAGTGGGCTCATGTATTCAATTCAAAAACACATGCTTTTACATAACATGTTCTCCCTTGATGAAGTCCATAACCTTGCTTTGGAGGCAAAAGAGATGGTGATTCGCGCCTACCCTTCAGGAGTTCTTATCGGTCAAACGAGACAGTGGAGTAACATCAACAAGTACCAATTGAAGAGCAGTTAACTAAGAAAGATTCATCATCGACTGACATGCTTGCAACTAGCAGTTAGATAAGTGGTTGAGGTATTCAGACTGATATTACTTTCATTCAGAAACCTCAAGCGGCCGTCAGTGAAACAAAATCTCACGATGACAACAATTTGGTTATGAAGCCTATTCCACCTATTACAAAGTCTACAGAGGAAGAGAAGCCTAAGTTCACATCCTTGTGCAATCGAGATGAGCTTTTGGTGAAGTCAAAGAAAATAAAGCAAAGTCTTGCTTTATTAATCAATAAGGAAGTTACTCCAACTGTTGCAATTCATGAGAAAGTAGAACCATCATTGGAAGAGTCCAAATGGGTTGTGCACGATAAGCTTCCGAAAGGATTACCATCGATGAGAGACATACCACATCATATTGATCTTATCTCAGAAACAAGTCTACTTAATCTTTCACACTATTGGATACATTCTAAAGAGAGTGAAGTCCTAACGGAGAAGATTAAAGAGTTGAAACATAAAAGCCACAACAGAGAGAGCATGAATAAGGCAATTGGACTTTCTTGCACGCAAAAAAGAGTAGATTTTGTGGAGAAATCTAATAAGAAGCACAAGACAGTAGCTAACAAGAAGAGACGAGAAACTCTTTGAAGAAGAAAATATGATGAAAGTATATTTGAAGAGATAAAAAATCTCCGCTGAAAGAGTCTCTACCGAGCATCTATATCTAGATTGAAGCTCGAGGATGAGTTATTTTGAAAAGGGAGGGACAAACGTAAGAGAGAAGGACCACAAAAGCAGCAGAATTTGCATTAATTGATTAATCATCAAAAGTAATCGACTAACCCTCTCTGTAGTCGATTAATACAATCTCAGTAGTCGACTAATATGGTCGAACAGAAAGTTGAGAAATTTTTTGGAGTTCTCACTAGTCGACTAGTTCCTTTTGCTAGTCGACTAGTATTGCCACCGACCTGCTATTCAATTATGTTTAAGATTACATTTTCGGGTCCAATTGGATTCCAAATTGTTTTTACTTTAATTTCCTACTTAGATTAGTGTTGGAAAGAGAGAGTTTACTGATGGGGAGTTGATTAGGATCGTCGAGGGGTCGTCGAGTGATCGCCGAGGAAGTCGACGACGAAGACGAAGGGAAACAGCAGCAGAAAACAAGCAGCAGCAGCAGAACAGGTTCAGCGGTCGACCGGGCCGGTCGACCGCACATGCACAACGTGCACAGTGCAGAGACCGGTCGACCGCCCGGTCGACCGGAATGTCTGACTGAACAGGGCCCAACTCTCGGTTGTTTTCGGTCGACCGGCCGGTCGACCGAGGTGGAGGTCGGTCGACCGGACCGGTCGACCGACAGTCGGGTTTGGGCTGAAATCTGCAGTTCGGAAACCTGTTGTATTTAAGGGCTGCTATTGTTTTCTAGGGTTAGTATCTTGTAGAAGAACCTGCGAAAGAGAGATAGCAAAGGGGTTCTCTTGCATTCAAAGAGACCAAGAGCTATTGTAATCATCTTCCTAATATAAATCTCTCCATTGATTGCCCCGAGGACGTAGGCACGTTGGCCGAACCTCGTTAAATCTCATTTTTTTTGCGATTGAATTGTTCTTCTTGGATTTGTTGGATTGTTCTTTGTGGTTGAGATCTGTTGGATCCTCTATTGGTTGTTGTCGGTGCGCACAACAAGTGGTATCAGAGCATCCAGGTTGCTCTTTGGGATTTCTGAGGATTCGGAAGGGCTCGAGATCGGATTCGGTGGAGATCGTGTGTCGATCTCAGATCTGAGGTATTGGGTGTTCGAGGAGATCGTGTGTCGATCTCAGAAGGACTCAAGGAGGGCTCATTGAATCCGTGGTGGAGTAGATCTGGTGAGAAACTCGATCTAGGGTTTCAAGGGACAGGTAAAAAATCCTATTTTTATCTGAGTAGAGATCTATTTCAAAGTTGGTTGATCTTCCGCATAGATAGAGAATCAGGGAAAATCTCAATGGCAGAAGAAACTGCATCAGTTAAGACAATGAACAATCACCCAATGATTGAAGTTGTTAAGTTTAATGGGACTAACAATTTCGGAATGTGGAGATGCGAAGTTATGGATGCGCTGAATGCATCAAACCTCGAGGACACTCTCCTATTAGAGAGGAAGAAGAACACTACCACTGATGAAGATTGGGCAAAGATGAACAGATCGGCATGTGGCTTGAACGTTCATGCTTGTCACAAGACATAAAATACCTTGTGCAACATGAGACGTCAGCGAAGAAACTGTGGCAAACCCTTGAAAAGAAGTACCTGAAGAAGAGTGTAGAGTCCAGGTTGCAGCTTAAGAGTAAGCTGTATCAATTCAGGATGCAGAAGGGTAGCACTGTCAATGAGCACATCAACCGATTACGAAGCTTCTTACAGATCTGCTGAATTTGGATGTCAAGGTAGAAGAGGAAGATAAGGCGGTCATCTTTCTGAATTCACTTCCTGCAGAGGAGTACGAGACATTCACACTGACCTTCATTAATGAAAGGCAGACCTTGGATTATGATGAGGTGTCGTCCGCATTGATGAGTTATGACACAAGGAAGAATGAGAGGCATCTTTCACAGTTAAGCTCAGTGGCGGAGGCACTGGAAGTAAGAAGCAGAAGTTCATCGCGGAAGGGCAAGGAGGTGAGAGGAAGATCGAAGTCCAGGTCGGGCTATAGGGATCTGAGGAAGGATCAGTGCATTTTGTGCCGAGAGATAGGGCACTAGAAAGTGGACTGTCCGAAGTTCAAGGGGAAGAAGAAGGAGCCGAATGCTGAAACAAATGTTGCAAAGGTGACGAAGACTCAGAGGAATAGTTCACAGGAAGATGGAGCAGATTCGGACTCGTCAGGTTTCTCGTTTTCAGTCAGTTCTCCCATTATTAGTAACTCATGGAAAGATGAGTGGATTCTGGATACAGGTACAACATACCACGCGTGCCCTAATCGGGGCTGGTTTTCCAACTTTGAGCAGCTGGAGGGGTGTTCGGTCGTTATGGGCGACGATCACCCATGTAGCGTAGAGGGTGTAGGTACAATCCGAATCAGGATGTTTGATGGGATGGAAAGGGAGCTGAAAGAAGTGAGGTATGTACCTCAGTTGAAGAGAAATCTAATCTCCGTGGGAACTTTGGAAGCATCGGGCATGGTGATATCTGTTCGAGATGGCGATCTCAGGATGATCAAGGGCTCGATGGTGGTGATGAAGGGCGTCCGCCGAGGCAATCTCTACTACTTGAAGGGTAGTACGATTACAGATCAGGTGGAGACTACAAGTTCATCAGATGATGTTGGCCCGGAGGACTGGCAGGGAAAGGTCGGACACGAAGATGGAAGGTCTTTGCAAGCTCCTGCAAAGAAGGAATCCATGGAAGGTGCTGCTACCTGCAAGTTGGAAGGTGGACACAGCGTTCTGGACAAGAAGACGGTGAGATTCAGCACCAATTCTCACTACAATGAAGGTCTTCTTGATTGTGTTCACGTGAGTGTATGGGGACCTGCTAAGACGGCATCGCTTGGAGGTCACAGGTACTTTGTCTCTTTCATTGATTGTTCATCTAGGCAGTTGTGGATATATCCTATGAGACAAAGGGGTGAAGCCCTAGATGTGTTGAGGAAGTGGAGAGGAAAAATGGAGAGGCAGATAGGTAGGAAGATAAAGGAGCTCTACATTGGTAATGTTGGAATAGACATTGACCAATTCCTACAGTTTGGCCAGAACACAGGGATTGCTACTCACTTCTCAACAGGTACAGATGGGTTGGCTAAAGAGATAGTCCGTTCCTTACTGGAGGAGGTTCGAAAGTTATTGTCTAATTCAGGATTGGACAAGTCGCTTTGGACTAAGGCGACTGAGTATGCTAGCCATCTCAGGAACAGATCGACTGCAATAGGAGGTAAAGCTCCATTGGGAACTTGGTCTGGAAAATTTGCTCAAGATCATGGTGTGCTGCGGGAGTTTGGAAGTCCGGCCTACTTCAGTGCCAAGAGTGGCAAGGTGAATCCGCGAGCAAAGAGGTTTGTCTACTTGGGCGTCAAGGGAAACAGCTACAGGTTGTGGGACCCCGAAGACAAGAAAATCATGATGAGCAGACATGTCACACTTGGAGAGGCTTCAGTAGTGAAGTCCACTGTCTCTCAGCAGGTAGAGAGGACGGAGACCAAGGAAGGATTGCAGCGGGTGGAGGTTGATGCTACTCCATCATCTCCAGTTGGTTCGGCATCAGAGGAGACTTCATCGGAGGTGACACCGGGAGGAGTTCAAGATACCAGGGGTGATGTTGAACAGGATGACGACATTGCAGAGGATGTCGAGTTATTTGCAGCCATTGGAACCAAGGTGAAACCACGGTCGTGGTTGAAGAAGCATGAATCTCAAGCTTGTGAACGCGACAAGCTCAAGTTGAAGGCCGTTGCTCTCCATGATGGTCGGGAAGAGGTTCATATGACTCAGTCTGACAGGTTCACTGCTGCAGATACAGGTACCATTATTTGAGCTTGCTGAAGCTCATTTAAATGAACTACGGTTGGTTTGATCCTTTTGGGCAAAGGTACGTAGGCAGCCGTAAAGGCGCAGCCATTTGGTGATGCAACTCTTATGGAGCTATTTGGGTTCTCGAGAAGCTGTTTGGATCTTCACATAGAGGTGAAGAGGTGTGGCCGTTTGGAGCTTCACGTAGAGGTGGAGAGGCTTTACGTAGAGGTGAAGCGTTGTGGCCAGTTGGATCTCACGTAGTGGTGAGATGGTGTGATCTCGATGAACAGGTGATTTTCCGGTGAGAAGATGTTGAGCTTGCATAATGAGGGGTGTGCATTCAGTTGAAGCCGATGATGTTTGGTGTGTTCTACTCAAACTTGATTGGACCGTCAGTGGAAGACAGGTAGACTAGATAGAGCTAGTCAGTTGGAGAGTCAGTGTTGGCTCATGAGGGAGTCTTCGTGAGGTCATGAAGTTGAGGAGTAAAAGCCATGTTGGTGATCGGCATGTATGAAAATTCTCCTAAGGTGAAGTGCAGGGAAGGCATGTGCGATGTTTTCCAGGAATAGCTGAGCTAAAGATTTCAAGCCGAGATTGTGTGTCGATTTCGCCGAGATCGTGTGTCGATTTCGACCGGTGCGCGCAAGCCGAGATCGTGTGTCGATTTCGCCGAGATTGTGTGTCGATTTCGACCGTGATGGACTGGGGTTCGTTGGAGATCGGCTCAGATTTTGAGAAAATCTTCGCCGAGGTGGAGAATTGTTGGAAAGAGAGAGTTTACTGATGGGGAAGTTGATTAGGATCGTCGAGGGGTCGTCGAGTGATCGCCGAGGAAGTCGACGACGAAGACGAAGGGAAACAGCAGCAGAAAACAAGCAGCAGCAGCAGAACAGGTTCAGCGGTCGACCGGGCCGGTCGACCGCACATGCACAACGTGCACAGTGTCAGAGACCGGTCGACCGCCCGGTCGACCGGAATGTCTGACTGAACAGGGCCCAACTCTCGGTTGTTTTCGGTCGACCGGCCGGTCGACCGAGGTGGAGGTCGGTCGACCGGACCGGTCGACCGACAGTCGGGTTTGGGCTGAAATCTGCAGTTCGGAAACCTGTTGTATTTAAGGGCTGCTATTGTTTTCTAGGGTTAGTATCTTGTAGAAGAACCTGCGAAAGAGAGATAGCAAAGGGGTTCTCTTGCATTCAAAGAGACCAAGAGATATTGTAATCATCTTCCTAATATAAATCTCTCCATTGATTGCCCCGAGGACGTAGGCACGTTGGCCGAACCTCGTTAAATCTCGTTTTTTTGCGATTGAATTGTTCTTCTTGGATTTGTTGGATTGTTCTTTGTGGTTGAGATCTGTTGGATCCTCTATTGGTTGTTGTCGGTGCGCACAACAATTAGGCTATTACTTTTAAAGCATATTTAAAGGCTATTGTATTTTTTGTTTTCTACACAATATTCTGATAAATTCAATTGAATTTTTCCTCTTAAATTTCTCGTGGGTTCGAGTTGTTATCTTTCACTCGTGAATTTGATTATTATCGTACCTGAATGTATCTTTCAAGGTTCGTCAGTGTTAGAACGAAATCTAATCGCTATTATCCACTTTCTTATTTGTGTCAGTAACTCAAACTGGTTAGATTTTTTTAATTTACCCGTAGAATTGTTGAAGAAGTAGTGCAGTCCCCCGGATCATATCTCAGTTTATGTTTCCACACCAACTAAATAATCACTTATTTAACCTTAAAGTGTACTGTTCTCGTAAGCAAAAGATTAAGTGTCTACGGTTCTCTTGACCCTATACCAGAACCACATTTTATATGCCGTCCATGTTCCAGGTTGATTCTTTTATAGGAAACCTAATTAATGGGATTGATGAATGTGTTAGGTTCCAACAAGTTTGGTCTATGTGTGCGAGTCATACGCATATATTATAAGAGAACCAGTTCCGCATTGACGCGTAAAATTGACCCTCTTATAATATTCTAAGAGATTCAAAAACTTTAAAATTTTGTACCCTAAGACCTGACATCTTATCCACGTGTCGAAATAAGTTTGACCCTTTCATAGTATATGTGTAAGGCTCACACATATGAACCAAATCCAGTTCAAACAAACACTTTAATTATATAAATATTGTGAATACTGTTCATTAGTTAGGACAACAAATAGACAATTCTAACTACTGAGCTCGCAGGCTAATTATCAACTAACCTGATCAATAGTAACTTTGACATTCTCCAAGAATTTGACATCATGCTTGGTTTAATTCTTAATTGTAGTTCAAATACAACGGTTACCCTTGAGATTAGGATGTATTTTAATTAATCTAGTCTAAGATCCTCTTATGATTATAGAGAGAGGGTGGCTCAATTGGTTCTCTTCTCATATAAATTTTCAATTGTGGGACACACAGTTTGTTCTTGATGCATTATTAAAATAATAATGTTCAAGAATATATACAATAAAAGTTGATATAGTTGCCTTTTACCTTGACGGGCTAAAATATTCATCATGGCTAGTGATTCTAATTCCTTGTTGAAAACCTATGATACAAACAAAAATGAAGAATATGAAACATTGAGAGATCCCCAGTGACGCATGGATTGAGAAATGCAAGCAACCTGGGGACAATCAAAGTAGTACACACAATGAAAAGTTATGGAACTGTTTTCAAAGTTTTAGAGTAATTAAGACTGAGTGCGGTCATTTTCTTTCATTAAAGAGCAGACAATGACATACAAAATTTATTATAAAAAAAAAATCCAATCTTACACGACTATTGTTGAGATTTGTCACTGGAATACGTCGTGAAGGTAGACAAAACTTAAGAGAATAAAGAAAGAACATGTACAAAAAGCACATTACCAGTCAACTAATACTGAGTATAGTCAACTAATCACATGAATTAGTCGATTAATACATTATATAGTCGACTAGATTGATCAACAGAGAGTTGGGGCTCTCGAATCTTGTCAGAGTAGTCAACTAGTATTTAGGCCTAATTGACTAATACATGATATTAATCGACTAGTATCCTGACCTAGTCGACTAATGCAGGGTCTGACAATTTTCTTTTCTGGATCTGTTTTCAGATTCGAATTGGATTCGAGTTTTCTTTATTTTGAAGCGGTGATTGTTCGTATGAATGAAGTTTGTTAAGGACTAGAAGAGTTCTATGATTTATAATAATATCTTGGTGGTGGCCTTTGTAAGATCACCTAGAGGGGGGGTGAATAGGTGATGGCTAATCTAAAGGTCACTTGTGAACAAATAATGCGGAATTAAAACTAAGTTGACCAAATTAAAATTTCTTTTAATTAAACACTTATGTATAACTCAAGAGTGTTGCCGAATTCCCCTTGCGAGGCTCTGGACAAGCTCCTCTAGATTCCCCTTGAATGGGTTGAGGTGCCGCGTTGGCTCTCTTGGTTGAATACTAGTGTTAACAAGCAATCCCAAGCAAGTATGTATATCAATTATGAGCACAAGGGAATATATCATGCATATATAAGATGAACACGATAAATTGAATGCAAGATATAAAATAGAGACAAAAAGAGAAAGAGAGCAAGAGTGAGCAATCGCAAACACAAAGGGTTTGTTTCGAGGTTCGAGCACACTTGCTCTACATCCCCGCCTTCGACACACGAAGGATTTCCACTATGCAAGATCCCCCGGATCTCTCCTCGGTGCCGCAACACCTACAAGCCCTCGGACTCCCAAGTCCCGTACACACGCAAGTCCACCGACTCGCCGAGGCCGTACCTCTACCAAAGAGTTCACAACCGAACTCCACACCACAACGAGCACACTTGCCCGTCTCCTCAAAGTAACAAGAAAAATCTCTTTGATGATCACAACACTTGATCACCTAAAGAGCACTCTCACTACAACACACCTATAGGAATATCTAGCAATGGATAGCTCAAGTGTGGTGTGAGAAAATCAAGGAAAGAAAGCTATGGAGGAACTCAAGAATCACTTTAACACTCTCTTGATAAAAACTCTTCCTTTTGATTGGAAGTATTTGCACTTAAATCTTTTGGAGAAACTCTTCTAAAAGTATCAGAAAAACTGCTCAAGAAATCTCCAAAATCTTGACCTCAAAACAGTTGACAAGACCCCCTTTTATAGGCTGCCAGAAATAGAGCCGTTGGGGTTCTGTCAGTGCTGTCGGTCGACCGCCGGTCGACCGGCCAACGGTCATTTTTCTGACCGTTGCAGCCACCGGTCGACCGGCTCGGTCGACCGATAACCTGGAATGAACTGTCGGTCGACCTATCGGTCGACTGGACATTTCCAGAGAGCAAACTCTCTTGGTCGGTCGACCGACCCGGTCGACCGGCCACTGTGCTGACAACGTGCACAGGGCTGTGCACATCGGTCGACCGGTCCGGTCGACCGACATGGCCTGTCAGCCAGTCTCCAGGTCTGAAAACAGGATTTAAAATCTTTTTATAAAATCCTAAAAATACATAGAAATTCTACAAAAATAGTTTTACCAATATACTTGAAAGAACAAACATGCTTGCACAAAATCAAGACATGTTATAGATGTTTTGGTCTATTTTTGTAACTTGGAAATATTAGCTCAATAACTAAAATGTATTTTTCCAAAACATGTTTTTCCAAACTTGTTTTTCTAAATCTTCATCAAATACAAAAACAAGATATTTGAGTTCATTTTAAAGCATAGTGTGTATGGATATGATCCACTACACAATCAATAAGAAATATCTATGTTTTTGATATAAAGCTCTAATTAAGATTTTGGTTTAAAGATATGAACTATGAAATACCAAAATCCAAGATAAATATTTTGTCTCAAAGAGAATCTTTTACTAAATAAAAATTCTTTTCTAAAAAGAAATCTTTTATGAAATCAATTAAATCAAGAGTTCTATCAAGAGTGTGTGTGTGTGATATAACTTGAGCAATCCACCAACTATCTATCCTTTACATTTTTACTAAAACAAAAATACAAATTCTATACCTAGACCCAAGTCTTCAACTTCTTGAAGTCTTCCCTTGAAGGCTTCTCATCTTCTTGACTTGGTCCAAGCTTGATCCAAAAACTCCTTGGATCACCACATGCAAGCTCCAAATCTTGTTCTTTTATCCTTTGTTGAGCTATGCACCTACTAAGATCTTGATCATGAATCTGTCACTAATTAAACACAAGATCATTAGTAACTATAACTACATGAGTTGATCATCATCAAAACTAGGGTGAAGGGCCTTTGGGCCAACAATCTCCCCCTTTTTGATGATGACAAAACTCATGGAGTTATATATGCATGGATTAAAGTAAAGCTTCAAAGAAGCTCCCCCTTAACTCATGCATAATAAATAAGCAATAGATATTCAATGAAGCACATAAAAATGTATGCAAATGAATGCATGTAAAACAAAACAAATCTTTTATTTCTTGTGATGCATGAGTAAAAGCACAAGTCAAAATCTTTCTCCCCTTAAGTAAGGAACAAATACTTCTCCCCCTTAAGGAAATCATGCATATAACTCAAATACTTCTCCCCCTTTTTGTCAATCATCAACAAAGGGTTCAAAGTTCAAATCATCAAACAAATTTTCTCCCCCTTTTTGTCAAAAATAAGGAAATCAAGGAGGGTAAAATCAAATCAATCAATAAGATTTATATGCGATATACATTCATGAAGAGGAAGACGCTAAGTTAACTTCCCTACACATATGCATCACATGAAGAAGGGATGACAAGCCCTAACTCACATAACACATATTATGTAATGCATAAGAGGAGATGTGAAGCTCCCCCTACACATGTATATCATATAAAGAAGAGTTGTCAAGCTCCTCAATTTATAATATACTCAACATGAATCTACATATGGAAGAGATGTTAAGCTCTCCTTGCATATAGACAATACAAATCAAAAATTTTGAATTTTCTTAATAACAACAATTTTGAGATATCTTAGAAAGAGATCATATTATAAGATATCAAATAACACAATTTTGCATGGTTTCAATTGTAAAATAATCAAATTTTGAATTTTTTGATACCAATTTCAAAAAAAAATACAATGCACAAGCTTATTATGAAATACCAATTTGAAGTCTAATTAAGCTTAGCATCAACAATCTTTGTGCTTTAAAGGAAATACCACTTGTAAAATAAGCACAAATAGATAACATATATGTATGACAAGATAATACCAATAGAAATTGATATAATTTAAAGGCATTCATACATACAATCAAAATATGGATATACACAACATGAAGTCATATTGATACCAATTGCAAATAACCAATGATACCAATTGAAAAGTAAGCATAAGTGTATACATCATATAATCTACCATATGAAGAATTCGAACTAGTTAAATGAACTTGTTTTAAGAACTAGTACGAGATCCTTCCATCAAGGAATAAGTTAAAAAGTTTTTCATGAAAGATCAATGAAACACAAGGCACTAAAAACACTCTATCTATAAAGTCCAAATTAAAAAAAATGAGTGAACTAGTGTTATGTGGAACATGGCATCATGAAAAATAGCAATAAAACTCAATATTCCTTCAAATCATAAATTTTGAATTCTTGAAATCCATCACAAAAATTTTATTGTACCAATTTTAAAAACACAAAATTTTATTAAAAACAAAATTTATATTTCAAGATATATGTATGTTTTGTCAAGACATTAAGTATACATACATATCCCTAAAATACAATTGAGTCCATATAAGTAGATTTGCATTAAAGGCAAATGACTCAAGAGGTATCCATGTATATCTTAATGTTTTGGCAAGACAAGCATATACATGAAATGAAAAGCACATGGTCAAATCACAAGTCCAAAATGGGAATACAAGTTTGAAGATGTAATTATCATCAAAACTAAGCAATACAAGCACATCTAATGGGTTCAAATAGGCATTCAAGCACAAATATAAATAGATTTATTTGTAGCCCATAATATGTACAAGTATAAATCCTAGTGTTGATAAAGGTTAACATTCAAACTAATATTCAAATCATGAAGCATCAAATAAATTTTGAGAATATAAAAGAATTTATCCATAAAATCAAAAATAGGATCATGTGCAATACTTGAAGAATAGATAACTAGTTTAAATGAATTTTTGACAAACTAGTTAAAGATCCTTCATAAGATAAAAAAAATCATATGTTTTTCATGAATAATACTAAATACATAAAAGTTCAAGCACTCATATTCCATAAAGCTCAACATATATATTTTCTTAAAGATAGAGTGTTCAAAGGTTATGTAAATAGTATCTACATGAAAATAGTCATAGAAGCCCAAATCAAATATGACTAATCAAAATTTTTATCAACCAACACGTAAAAATCATTTTTATCAAAACAAATCATCTTAAAAATAATCTACATGGTATATGTATGAATTATACAAATCTAGCAATATGCATACATATCCCAAATATTAAAAGAGTCTATTAAATGTTTGCATGAAGGCAAGAGACTCACGGGTATACATGTATATTTATTAGATTTGAATTAAGCATGCATATACATGAAGTAAATCACACAAAAAATTGGCAAAAACATGTATAAAAGAGAATCATCAAAACTAGATTATACACATGCATAGAGTGGATACAAGTGAGCATGAAGTTCAATCATATATGAGTCAATTGTAATTCACTATGTGTACATGTATAAATGCAAGTTTGACAAATTCTACATCCAAGCATGTAAATACCACATGAAGCACAACAACAACAAAATCATGACATGCTATGAATATGACAAAAGTATAAAGCATGTACAAAAAATAGGAGTTTAGAAGTTGTTACCAACTACAAAGCTCCAAGTATGGTGGTCTTTTCCACCAAAATTCCTTGATAGCAATGCATCCAAAAGTTTGTCCATCATGTTCATTGCATTGGCTACCAAGGCACCAATCCTCTCACGTCTTGTGAGAGCCTCCACCTATATCAAAATCAAAGGGTGGGGGTTTCGGTACCCATGTTTTCTTGGGTCCTTTGGGGTTAGCATTGTTGTAAGGAACCCAAAATCTATTATACTTAGCAAATATAAATATGGTTTCTTATCAAAATAATATCTTGCTAGATGGCCTTTGCGGCCGCAATGTGTACAAATGTACACCTTAGCATGATGCTTATGAGTGTGATTGTGATCGTGATGTGCACCATAAGCATGAGCATGATGAGTATGATGATGTGCATGAGCATGAGGAACTTGTTTCTTTTGAAACAAAGATTCCAACTTAGAATGATTGAATGCACATGTGCTCAAATTAGAGCTCAAATTATTCATCTTATTTTTCATATTCTTAATCTCATTAGATGTGGCATGAAAAGCATGATGAGATGAAGAATCATTTTTCTTTTTCTTTTTACAAACATTATCTTTTTCCTTTTCAACAAATTTTCTTTTCAAAGACTTATTTTCTTGCAAAATACTTTCCTTTTGTTTTTCCACCAAATCAATCTTTTCTTTCAAAGTATTGTTTCCTTCACACAAAATACTCAATTTAGAAAATAAGGAAACATTCTCATTTTTCAAATCTTCTTTTTCTTTTTCTAAGCATGCGACTTTATTTCTAAGTGAATCATTTTCATTAAGCATGCAATCAAATTCCTTTTTCAAAATCTTGTTATCTTTTTCTAAACATGCAATGTTATCTCTACATGAATCATGATCTACATGCATGCTAGCAATATCCTTTTTCAAATTTTTAATTTCTTTCTTTTTCATGTCATATTTTTCAAGCAATAATTGGCAAAATGTATTAAGCTCATCATATGACATAACATTATCATCCTCGGATTCGGAAGTTACCTCAAGGGGGTCATCCCCTTGGACCATGTAGCACTTGTTGGAGGTGTCGCTTCCAACATCCGAATCACTCCCCGCATAGTATTGTTCATTTTCGCCAAGGGAGATGAGGGTGTTCCATACTACAAAAGCCAACTCAATGTTAGAAACCCTAGATAGATAATCATCATTTAGGGTTGATTTAAGAGCATGAAGGGCTTTTGCATTAGCCTCAAAATTCTTACCATTTAAGCAATATTCTTTATTAGTAGTGGCAAGAAATACATGAAGGCCAAGTCCTTTGAGGAACAAAGACATCTTAAGCTTCCAAATTTGGATGTTAAGAATATCAAAGGTGGGGTGGTGACATGAAGTCCATGGTGAGGTGTGTGTGTACAAAAATATTGTGATTAGCCTAAAGGAGGATCTTTAACTCTTAGGTTGTTAGACCCAAATCAAGAGCACTAGCTCTGATACCAATTGTAAGATCACCTAGAGGGGGGGTGAATAGGTGATGGCTAATCTAAAGGTCACTTGTGAACAAATAATGCGGAATTAAAACTAAGTTGACCAAATTAAAATTTCTTTTAATTAAACACTTATGTATAACTCAAGAGTGTTGCCGAATTCCCCTTGCGAGGCTCTGGACAAGCTCCTCTAGATTCCCCTTGAATGGGTTGAGGTGCCGCGTTGGCTCTCTTGGTTGAATACTAGTGTTAACAAGCAATCCCAAGCAAGTATGTATATCAATTATGAGCACAAGGGAATATATCATGCATATATAAGATGAACACGATAATTGAATGCAAGATATAAAATAGAGACAAAAAGAGAAAGAGAGCAAGAGTGAGCAATCGCAAACACAAAGGGTTTGTTTCGAGGTTCGAGCACACTTGCTCTACATCCCCGCCTTCGACACACGAAGGATTTCCACTATGCAAGATCCCACCGGATCTCTCCTCGGTGCCGCAACACCTACAAGCCCTCGGACTCCCAAGTCCCGTACACACGCAAGTCCACCGACTCGCCGAGGCCGTACCTCTACCAAAGAGTTCACAACCAAACTCCACACCACAACGAGCACACTTGCCCGTCTCCTCAAAGTAACAAGAAAAATCTCTTTGATGATCACAACACTTGATCACCTAAAGAGCACTCTCACTACAACACACCTATAGGAATATCTAGCAATGGATAGCTCAAGTGTGGTGTGAGAAAATCAAGGAAAGAAAGCTATGGAGGAAAACTCAAGAATCACTTTAACACTCTCTTGATAAAAACTCTTCCTTTTGATTGGAAGTATTTGCACTTAAATCTTGTGGAGAAACTCTTCTAAAAGTATCAGAAAAACTGCTCAAGAAATCTCCAAAATCTTGACCTCAAAACAGTTGACAAGACCCCCTTTTATAGGCTGCCAGAAATAGAGCCGTTGGGGTTCTGTCAGTGCTGTCGGTCGACCGCCGGTCGACCGGCCAACGGTCATTTTTCTGACCGTTGCAGCCACCGGTCGACCGGCTCGGTCGACCGATAACCTGGAATGAACTGTCGGTCGACCTATCGGTCGACTGGACATTTCCAGAGAGCAAACTCTCTTGGTCGGTCGACCGACCCGGTCGACCGGCCACTGTGCTGACAACGTGCACAGGGCTGTGCACATCGGTCGACCGGTCCGGTCGACCGACATGGCCTGTCAGCCAGTCTCCAGGTCTGAAAACAGGATTTAAAATCTTTTTATAAAATCCTAAAAATACATAGAAATTCTACAAAAATAGTTTTACCAATATACTTGAAAGAACAAACATGCTTGCACAAAATCAAGACATGTTATAGATGTTTTGGTCTATTTTTGTAACTTGGAAATATTAGCTCAATAACTAAAATGTATTTTTCCAAAACATGTTTTTCCAAACTTGTTTTTTCTAAATCTTCATCAAATACAAAAACAAGATATTTGAGTTCATTTTAAAGCATAGTGTGTATGGATATGATCCACTACACAATCAATAAGAAATATCTATGTTTTTGATATAAAGCTCTAATCAAGATTTTGGTTTAAAGATATGAACTATGAAATACCAAAATCCAAGATAAATATTTGTCTCAAAGAGAATCTTTACTAAATAAAAATTCTTTTCTAAAAAGAAATCTTTTATGAAATCAATTAAATCAAGAGTTCTATCAAGAGTGTGTGTGTGTGATATAACTTGAGCAATCCACCAACTATCTATCCTTTACATTTTTACTAAAACAAAAATACAAATTCTATACCTAGACCCAAATCTTCAACTTCTTGAAGTCTTCCCTTGAAGGCTTCTCATCTTCTTGACTTGGTCCAAGCTTGATCCAAAAACTCCTTGGATCACCACATGCAAGCTCCAAATCTTGTTCTTTTATCCTTTGTTGAGCTATGCACCTACTAAGATCTTGATCATGAATCTGTCACTAATTAAACACAAGATCATTAGTAACTATAACTACATGAGTTGATCATCATCAAAACTA
Organism: Agave tequilana; assembly: GCA_038442645.1. Taxonomy (NCBI): domain Eukaryota; kingdom Viridiplantae; phylum Streptophyta; class Magnoliopsida; order Asparagales; family Asparagaceae; genus Agave; species Agave tequilana. Next base: position 45,697 of record JAVJIF010009341.1, on the reverse strand, counting down.
GGGTGAAGGGCCTTTGGGCCAACAGCCTTCAATGTAATCCAATGAATTTGTATTTTCTAAGGGTGAAATTCATCTAGATGAGAGATTCGTAAGAGAACCTTAACCACAATGGTTCGTTGTTCTTGGCGGCCATCAAGAGGTTGTAATATTCTCAACGTGAGGTGTAAGTAATTCTTATTGTACTCTCTCAAAAGTTTAATAAAGTTTCTCCCCCATTCTCCTATGGACGTACACACGATCTGTTTGATCGATGGAATCACGTTATTTTACATGTTGACTTTCTATCTATTTTAAAATATTTTCTTCTTCTATTCTTCATGTTGCCTAAGTAGATCCTTCTATGGTTAGTTTCTTCTGCACCGCTTAGTCGATTCGTTCGTGGGAGCGTCTCCCAAAATCACAACAACTATAATGTACCAATAATTTATGCGGAAGCAGGGGAAATCAAGAGGCGTCAAGAAATCGATCTTTGAACAAATATGTTGAAAAATAAACAGATAAATTCTAAGGACATATAGTATTTAAATTTGGCTAACAGACTGAGACTATCTTGGCAGAGAGAGAGAGAGAGAGAGAGAGAGGCTTTGGGTCGTCTAAACTCTTTTGCTTCTCAAACTTGTCAATCACGGTAGGCTAATTATTTTTAAGCCTTTGGAAGTCTTGCATGTACAGTCGCAGACGGAATTGCGATATTCTGTTGCCCGCAAGTAACATTTTCACCATAGGTTGGTAAAACGATTGTTACTTCTTCAGGGGTTTAAACACATTTTTCTTTTGTCTGTATTGCCAACTCAGTGTTTCTTTCATGAACTCTCTCTCTCTCTCTCTCTCTCTCTCTCTCTCTCTCTCACACACACACACACACACACCAGAGCGTAAACGACTTGTCCAGTTGATCACCGAAAGTTTTAGTCAGAATTTTGAACAAACAGCTAAAGAAGTTAGTTGGATGAAGTCTTTCTTGTAACATTTCCTCCCATCTTAGAAAGATTTTTTGTTTAGTTTCAATTAATGAATTGGAGCAAGGCTTTCGAGTTTGAGACCTACTGATTCATTGAGAAGAAAAAAAAAAGAGAGAGTTAATTAATCAAGTGTAATTAGCACGACCCCAAAATAGTTCATCCTACCAAACTTAAAGTCTTTGAGGTGGCATCCCAACCCTACATGCCAATATTGTTATAGAGTAATGTTAATTGCACCATACGTTGCTAATTACTGGTTTATGTATCACTATCTCCCGTTACATGTTGCAAAAATTACAGACTATAAGTTGCCCAACATGGTAATGACAACACACGTAAAACCTTTGTTTACTTGGTTACAACATCATTACCACCCATACAAGATGTAGATGCACGTGCAACTAAACAACCAATATCTTGCATAAAGAATACTTACTGAAAACTTCTCTATAATATTACTTTTTGTTTGACAATATGTACATGTTCTATTGGATATAATATAGTAAAAAACACCTTTGTATAGTTACAAAATTGGAAAACTGTTCTCTCTGTACTATGAAATTTAGAAGAGAACATATTTGCAATCTTTGTGAGTCAACTTAAGCTTAGCAAATACATTAACTTTCTACCCGAGTGTAATAGAATAGAATGAATACCAAAATAAAAGGACATATAGATTTTCCTGCCCCATTTTGCTTCTCTATTTCACAGCTGAAATGTTAGCTGAAGTTGAGAAATATATATAGTTTTTTTTTCTCCCTTAAAGAAAAGAGAACCCCATGGAAGAACTGTTTTGACTTGCCCCAAACTTTAAAGCCCAGCTGCCACCCATCCATTCTTCCAGGATATTACCTCCGTCTCCCTTCTTCTCCCATTGGCAAGAGATCTGACCTTCTTCAACACCCAAAAAAACAAAACAAAGGACCCCACACCACGTGAGAATCCCCCTTCCCACTCACTACCCTCACTTTCACCTTTTGGCGTCCCAACCCCAAGCCCCTCTCGCCCTCCTCTTCTCTCCTCCCCTCCTTCTTGCCATGCGAGCAGCAAGAAGACATCTCATGAAGAATGAACCCTAACCCTAACCCTAATCATCAAGATTCAAGAAACCAAAACCACCTCCAATGGAAGAAGCCTCCTCCTCCTCAGCCCCCACCGGCGGGGGTCACGACCCGACCCCACCACCACCGCCACCGCCTCCTCAGCAGCAGCCCAGCAGGTACGAGTCGCAGAAGCGGCGTGACTGGAACACGTTCCTGCAGTACCTGCGGAACCACAAGCCCCCTCTCACCCTCGCCAGGTGCAGCGGGGCCCACGTCATCGAGTTCCTCAAGTACCTGGACCAGTTCGGCAAGACCAAGGTGCACGGCCCCGGCTGCCCCTTCTTCGGCCACCCAACCCCCCCGCCCCCTGCCCCTGCCCCCTCCGCCAGGCGTGGGGCTCCCTCGACGCCCTCATCGGCCGCCTCCGCGCTGCCTACGAGGAGAACGGCGGCGCCCCGGAGTCCAACCCCTTCGCCGCCAGGGCCGTGAGGATCTACCTGCGGGAGGTGCGCGAGAGCCAGGCGAAGGCGAGGGGGATTCCGTACGAGAAGAAGAAACGAAAGAGACTGCCACCTCCACCTCCGCCTGTTACAACTGCTGCTGCAGCTGCTGCTGCTGGATCGTCATCGGCAACAGTAACGGTTGCTTCACTCGGTGGTGGAGCTGGAGAGGCGTCTAGTAGTGCTCCGGCGGCTGCGGGAGGTGACTCGTAATTGTTTTTCTTCTTCTTCCTTTTTTTTTTTAGAATTTTAGCGAAATAATACTTAATAGAGAGATCAGGTAGGGAGGTTTTTATATGATGATGATGATTATTATTGTTATTGGTATTGTTATTGAGGATTGAGGATTACTTAGCTCATGAGAGGCTGGTCGATCTCTAGTGATGATGAAGATGGATGAGGATAAATTTATAGAAAAATTAAGACTTAATTTGAAATCGATCCTCTATTTGCGGCGATTAATTAATGGTACTATTTCTCGATCATTTTAGTTTGAATGAGGTTGATGGCGAACTAAGATTTCTGGTTTTTTTTATTTTGCCCAAGAATTTGCATGATAAGATGATTTTAGTGTGGCTGTTTTTTTTTTCAGACGAAGAATTAATTAACTGCTTAATTAATATGGATAATTGCATGGATATCTCACATTTGATTGTCGTTGGAAATTTTGGAGGTCTAGTATCACTACCATTCCTTTAGGTTCGGGAATTGTTTTTCAAGTAAGTAAAATTATAGAAAATATACTCTCTCATAGTCTCATATGTACTTCTTTTTTCCTTCTCAATTTTGAATGCAATCTCCTTCTAATTTTCCAACTTTTCTAGCCAATCAATTTTTATTTTCGCAGTCAAGTAATGAAGGAAGATATTTATTTCTTCGACACCCAATTGTAATCTACTTCCAGTTTTGTAATTGATTTTATTTCTTTGTTTTCTTCTAAATTATTGCAATGGAGAATCCTAGATCTTTCTCTCTTTCTCAACTTTGATTGTAAAATTTTCTTTTTGAGGGAACTCCCATTGTTGTTCACTTCCATTTTTGTGCAAGATTTATCCCCATTGTTTTGTTTTCCTTCGTGTAATTGTAATGGATTATCTTCTTCTTTTTTTGGGACAAACTGCAATGGGTATCTTTCAACTTTCATTTTTTCTGCCAACTTTAAGCACAATCTACTTCTATTCTTCTATAAGATTTAGCCCATTAGTTGTTTTCTTTGTAATTTTCCTTTTTTGGGATAATTTTGTGAATCATCATCATTCTTTCTCTCTCACCTTCAAATGTAGTTTAGTTCCAATTTTCTTCGAGACTACTGTATTCTTCTTCTTCGGGCTCATAAGGTGCTTGGCCAGGGCACACTCAGCAGTAAATAGATTTGAATCTCTCCCTCTCTCTCAGAAATAATTTGAATAATTTGAACCACTGTTTTCTCCTTTATTTTTTTATTTTGTTTTCTTAGGGTAAATAATCCAAGTTGGATAGAGAGCCCAGTTTACACTACTTGTCATTCATCAACAGATAGAGTTGAACCCAACAAAAACCCAACACCCAACCCAACGCCGCCCCCCCCCGTCCCCGTTTTTAAACTCTGGACCTGATCTTATTGCAGTTTTGTAACAAACACATACTATCACAAATTTCAAGTACAATTGAAAGAAATCCACATGTATTTCTTTCTTTTGAGCAGAACACATGTATATCTTTCATATTCTTGGTTTTAGAACAGTGTAGGTATTTTTCCTTTTATTATCTTTTTTTCAAGACAGTTCTTATTATTCTTCTTCTTGTTTGATCTCACTGCAATATTTTGGCCATCTTTATTTCACTTTATTATGTTTCCATTTTCTCCCCGCATTTCACTGGAACCCTAGCTACGTTTAACTTAATTACATTAAATTTTGTAGATCGAGATCAATTAATTGAGTGGAATTAGTTTCTCTTTTTGTATAATTTGTTTATTTTAATTTACTGCGCTGACAACAGAACAATCAGCAACAAGTCTCTCACTGGTCCCCTACTACACTTCTGAGCAAGATACTGATGATTCTCCACACGAGCGGCCAATCTATCCAGCTCTCTCTCTCTCTCTCTCTCTCTCTCTCTCTGCCAATCTATCATGCTCTCTCTCTCTCTCTCTCTCTCTCTCTCTCTCTCTCTCTCTCTCCCACTTTGAACTTCCTCCTTCAGACTTCAGTTCTCTTCTGCTCTGAACTTCCTCCTTCAGATTTCAGTAATCTTCTGCAGCAATCCCACAACACTGCTACCCAGAAATTGCAACCCCCCCCCCCCCCCCCCCCCCCCCCCCCCCCCCCACCCCCCCCCCCCCCCCACCCCCCCGCCCTCACCCAAAAAAAAAAAAAACCCAACTCTGTCTCTCTCTCTCTCCCCTCCCACACATTCTTTAGCTTAACCCTTTGTTATCTATTCCTTTTTGGAAGTATTAAAGGAATCAAGCAATACATGACAACACCTGATCACCCTCTCTTGACACTTTGACACCCCACACGAGAGAGACCCCTCTCTCTCTCTCTCTCTCTCTCTCTCTCTCTCTCTCTCACACACACACACACACACACACACACACACTCATTTTCTGTCTTCTTTTTTCAAAACCATTGATGAAATATTCATTGACAGTCACACAATATACCCTGCGAGTAAACTGTGGGTAAAGGAATTGAAACGGATGGTACACAGAGATCAGAATATCAGTATTAAACTTTAGCAATCACATTCCCATAGTGTTTTTTTTTGTGTCAATTACTTCGTGATTAATGTGTACACTGCACATAGCATCGGATTTACTGTGCATGCAGTCTTTTTCCCCCCTTTGGAGAGCTTCTCGCTATGCTCGCCCTCTTTTTCCTCTCTTCCTACACCGTTTTGCCCAGCCCCCATCACAAGACAAACAGTGCACTTTCTTCTCTTTCTTGAATCGCTTCTTTTGTCCAGATCTGATTCAAATTCTCTTGACTAGAGAGAACAGTACGGTTTTTTCTGAACAGTGGTGGATTTTGCTTTTGATCAAAAAGCTAGTCTCTCATTATTCTTTGTGGTGGTCATTTTTTTAAAAATTTCTATTATTTTCTTAATTAATTTTAAATATTATTTCTTATTAACACCAATTCAGCGTCTGCTCTGGTCGGGACCCCCGGCAAAATTATTACGTAGACCCGCCGTTGAAAGGAATATGTCAATAAAATATTATTCCTAACGCGTTTACGTCCTCGTCCATTTATTTATTTTTTCATTTATCAAAAGGCTCTGCATTGGTATGTTTGGTTGTCGTAACTGACTGTAATTCGTAGTTGTAATTGGTAAAGTCTTTTACAATTGTAAATAAGTTACATATATGTAAAGATTACGGTATTTGGTTGGTAATATAAAATTGTAAAGTGAGAAAGTGTATTATACTTTACGGTGTTTGGTTGTCGTAATGTATAAGTCGTAAGTGAAAAAGTTGACCACAAAATTAACTATTTGGTGATTTTAAAAATTTTAATACTGCAAATAAATATTAAAAAAGTTAAATATTAAAAAATTTTAATATTAATATAAAAAAAATATTACAAATTTGTATGACCACAAAATTAACTGTAACTGGGCTGAAAGCGAGTGGTAACTGGGTTGCAAGTGAGTGTTAGTTGAGTTACGTAAGTCTTTTACGAATTACGGTCCAAACAAACGCCGTAATTGTAACTGGGTAGTAAATCATTTACGAATTACGGAGTTTTACGCGAAACAAACGGCCCTTAAGGAGATTCGGTTGATGTGTGTGTGGATCCCATATATATGTTACTGTGAATAAAAATTCACCTACTCATCACACTGCAACATGCAGTAGGTTTGAGGAAGGTGCGAAAGAGTGGTGAGTTCATTTTGTGAATTTGTTTTTTAAGTTTTTATGAACAATTTAAAATTTGTAAATATTTGGGGCACCATCACAAAGACTTTGGTCCCATTTTGCTCACCGTCTCTCATTCACAACGGTCACCGTGCCTTAGGAGCCATTCAGCCGGGTGAGGCCACTGGATCCCACTCGGAGGCCTCCAGAATCAACATCCCAAATGGGCTTGTTGACCGCTATGGGAAAAAACGCGGTGAGCAAAAAAAATTTCCAAAAGACTAGTGCTCTAGGATAGAGTTGTCCAAAACTTTATATATTCAAGATCATACCATGTCAGGACGATGTGAGACTATTTGTTCGGTATCCAACTCAAACAATCTCTTTGACCAAAGAGTCTCCATGCAAGCGCATCTTTCTTTACAGTTGGAAGACCATATGCTCCATTGAGATCACAACCCTTCACAATGCGGAGGGCAGAGACGTCTTACGTAAAGTAGGAGCACTGATGCTAAATCCTTGAGAGCCCAACTAGCTTAAAAGGGTCTACTGTGCCTTTTGCGTCTTAGGAGATTGAACTTCACCCACACACAAGGCTAAGTTCGAGACATGACTCTGATATCATTTGTAAGGACTTGAGATATCGTCACAAAAGACTAGCCACTAGGTAGAATTACCCAAATCTTTATATATTCAAGATCATTCTCAAGTCTTGCCGACGTAAAACTATTTGTTCGATGTCCAACTCATGAAAATTTATAAGCCACTGTTTTGAATTTGAATTCATAAATTCCACATGTATAAATAATAAAAATATATAGAGAATAAGTCAGAGTAAGAAAAGGCTTTGTGAATTATTACAGTCACATGGTTATATAGACCACTTCGTATGATTATGTGATTTAGTTCTTTTGGTATTTGGTTTATCTCGTCCGTGGTAGGATACAATATTTGTTATCTTTGTCTTTTGGAATTAAATTTTTCTACATATGAATTATTTCTTCTACTGGTTTACTTATTTTAATGAGTTACTTTATAAATTAAAAGAACTTTACTTTTGTTTATTTTCCATTACTTCTTTTTTCTCTTTGTTTTTTTTTTTTAAGAGTGCTATTATGGTCGCAGTGTTTTGTAAGTACTGCTATCATGATCGCAGTGCTAATTAGACTGAGAATATCTAAAATTTTTTGGGACTGCGATCAGGGTCGTAGTGTCAGCCGAGAGAGTCTCTCAGCTAGCGGCTGATGTGTGTTTGTGCGCACGCGCGTGTGTGCGTGTATACACTTGTGTCATTCCAGAAGGATTCAAGGTCGAATCATTCCCACTCAAATACAACCCTATGACATCTGAATGCAAGATCCACCCTGTTGAAATTGATCTACATTATTTCAAGTAACTAAAAATCAAATTTATGTATTTTGATCATTTTTTTGTTTATTCATCAAGTAAGTGCAAAATAGATAGCCGAAATAGTGAGTTAATTAGTTTAATGGTATAAAATATTTGGAATCTAACAAAAATTGGTGTGTGAGGGTTTAAGCATTTAGGTCATGATGAAATGATCGGATCGAGAATTTATATGTCAAAAAACATAGATCTAAGTAACATACTATTTTCGATTGTCCATTTTGTGTTACTTGATGGATGTGCAAAAAGTATTCAAAATACATGATTTTTGATTTTTAGTTACTTCAAATAATATAGATCTTCAATATAATGGATCTTGCATTCGGATATTGTAGGATTGTACTTGAGTGGGAAGGATTCGGCGTGGAATCCTTCTAGAAGGACACAAGTGTCTGTATATTTATATTCGGTATTTCATTACACCCCTTATGTCGAACCGTAATTAAGAAAAAAAACTCAACTTCATAATTTTTTCGCTTCAGCTACTTTCTTTTTGAAAGTAAAGATGTGCGCCTATGTGTCAAGCACTAAAACTCTCATCAACAACGAAAGACGAAAATACCTCAAGTAATCACTTCAAAAAAAAGCGGACCCCTTCGAAAATGTCCTATTTCATAGGATTGTGATTATGATCGCAGTCCTCACAAAATGATCACAATATAGAGGACTGCAACTATGATCACAGTCCTCACAAAAATGCCTTATTTTTGAGTAGTTGCAGCCTTCACAAAATGATCGCAATCTTATTTCTGAGGATTGAATCCGTGATCGAAGTCCTCATAAAATGCATTATTTATGAGGACTGCGACTGATCTCAATCCTCATAAACATATCATGTTTCTTAGTCTTTATATGATTGCGACCATGAGCACAGTCCTTTTTGTTAGAACTGCGATCATGATCGCAGTATTCACAAAAATATCCTATATTTGAGATTTTATGAAGATTGCGACCATGATAGCGACCATAGTCACATTCCTTATAAAATGTCCTATTTTTGAGGTTTTATGAGGACTATGACTATATTCATAATTCTCACAAAATGTTATATTTCTCAGCCAATACTCACAGAACTCATCACAAGCATGAACAAAACACGATCTGCAAAAAGGTCGATCCTAAAATAAATTTCAGGGGCGGAGCCCCTGTCCCTAGAAGGGGCTCTCCGCCTCCCTTTCACCCCCACGGTAACCTGATCGTGCAGGTCGTGTTGGCCCAAAGGCCATCACGTTTTTGATGATGATTAACTCATGTAGTTATAGTATAATGATCTTATGTTTAAATTTATCTCAGATATTTGATCAAGATCTTAGTTGGTGTTTAGTTTCAATAAAGAATTTAAAGTCAAGTTTTGGAGCTAGCACGTGTCGATTCAAGAACTCGCGCATCAAGATTGCATCAAGTACTCAAGAGGAGTCTAACTCATTGGATCAAGGTTTGGACCAAATCAAGAAGAAGAAGACCTTTAAGAGAAGACTTGTGTCTATGTTTTTTGTAGCAAGATTTTATTTTTAGATAAAATGAAAAGGATAGATTAGTTGGTGGATTGCTCAAGTTCATATACACTCACACACAAGATTTATATATGTTTTCATAAATGAGTTTTTGTTTTAGAAAAATATCAGTTTGGTTTATAAGAGTAAAAATATACATGTGTTTTATCAAAACTTATTTTAGAGCTTAATGTCAAAAACATAGATATTTCATCATATATGTGTAGTGGATCATATCCATAACACGCTAAGCTTAAAAAGTGTTTAGATTATCTTATTTTTGTCTTTGGAGAAATTTTAGAAAAATCGATTTTGAAAAATACAGATTTTGTTTAAGGCAAAACTTCATATTATAAAAATAGTTCAAAAAGTTTGTAACATGTTTTGATTTTTACTCAAACATGTTTGTATATCAAAATATATCACTGAACTTATTTTTGTAAAATTTATGAGATTTTATGGGATTTTATTGAAGGAAAAAGACCAAGTTTTAAATTCCTAAAAAAACATGTTTTTGGCATTCTGTCGGTCAACCGAGCTAGAAGTCGGTCGACCGGGCGGTCGACCGACGTACACAAACGTGCACGGTCAAGGGTCGGTCGACCGCCAGAGAGCCTTTGCTCTCTGAAAATGGCCCGGTCGACCGGGCGGTTGTCCACTGGGTCATTTGCCAGCTTACAGTCGACCGGCCGGTCCACCGCCGGCACAATGGTCAGAAATCTGACCGTTGGCCGGTCGACCGGCCGATCGACCGCCAGCAGTCCAGATTGCTGATTTGGACCCCAACGGCTAGATTTTGGAGGCCTATATATTGGGTTTCCCTTGGACTGTTTTCTATAAGATTTCAAGCGAGTTTTTAAGCTAGTTTTTCATACATCTTTTAGTGTTTATCTCCACTTGTTTAAGAGCCAATATTTTCATATCAAAAGGAGAGTTTATCAACAGTGTTTTCAAAAGAGTTTTCTTAAGTTTTTCAACACAATCCATCCAAGTTTTTCTCACACATACTTGAGCTTTCATTACTATATCAATCCTATTTGAGAGCTGTTGTGAGAGTGATTTTAGGTGATCAAAGTGTTTAGATCACCAAAGTATTCATTCTTGTTTTAAGGAGGCAGACTTACGGGTTCGCATTATTTCAAGTTCTAATGAGAGCTCGGTGCAGAGGTGCGGCCTCGGCAAGCTAGTGTGCTTGCGGTGTGCAGTTCTTGCGGGAACAAGAGAGGAACTAGTGAGTCCAAGAGTTCTAATGTGAACTCCTTGTAGGTATTGCGGCACCGAGTGATCAGGTGGGATCAATTCTAGTGAAAATCCTTCATAGTATTGAAGGCGGGGACGTAGAGTAAGGATGCTCGAACCTCAAAACAAATCTTCCGTGTTTGCGATTGCTCTCTCTATCTCTCACTTGTGTTTATATCTTGCATGCTTAAATTGCTTTCATCTTTATATGCTTGATATATTTGTGCTTTATTTGATTATATGCTTGGGTTTGTTTGCTCACACTTGTATTCAATCAAGAGAGCCATAGTGGCACCTCAACTCTTATCTAGAGGAAGCTTGAGGAGTTAGTTCAGTGCCCTTCACCGAAAATTCGGCTACACTCTTAGGTTATACTTGGTGTGTCTAACTTAATAGTTTTCAGTTTGCTTAAATAGTTTTAATTCCGCATTAATTTACCATTAGATTAGCTAGTCACCTATTCACCCCTTTCTAGGTGATTTCAGGTCGACTTGTGAATTACTCTGTGTCAGGGTCAAGATTGAGGGTGAGTAATGTTAGGTGTAATGGGAAAAGGTAAAATACGAAGTAAAAATATATACATAAGTGGTGGTTAGGAGGAATCAGATTTTGCTGACGTGAATAAGGTTGTCGCAAATCAAATTATGAGTTGAATTTTTTTTCTAATTATGACGTAAAATAGGTAGCTGTTGAGAAATATTTCTATAAATATTCTATTATGATTACATAAGAATAGAAAATTTGAGTACAAGCTTACATGATAGTAAATTTTCCTACCATTGGCCGAGAAGTCCAACCTGTAATCTCCCTTCTATTTTATTTCATTAATGTAGTAAGACCATGTGTGGAGAAGATGTGGAGACATAATAAAAAATTTAGGAAAAAATATCTTTAAGCTCCTGTGAAAAGATGGTCACGTAAAAAACTCTTTACAGTTTGAATCAGTGTGAAAAAGTCACGTCCCCACTAAAAAATCGCATATTGCTTAGATTGCCCTTAATTGAATTCCTTGTCTAAGCTGATTTGAGCGCCCAACGTGACAGACATTTAATGTTTGTCATGCACGCTAATCACATCGGCTGGTTTGGAGACTTTTTTGTCCCCAATTTTCTAAATTCTGTCCACTTGGTATATAAGTTTTTTTGGATTGATATTTTTTTACAGAGATAATTTTTTTTGACATATATGCTATATTTCTGTCCAATCTTCTTCAAACTTCTATCTAATTTCTTCAAAATATTGTTCACCTTATTTAATATTTTGTCCTTTTATTCTTATTTTTTTAATATTATATCTGTTTTCTTTAACGTTATATCTCCAAAAATTTGTCTGCTTTCTTTAATATGACTTCTTAATATTTTGTCTACGGTTCAATATGTCCACCTATTCTAGTATTTTGACTATCTTGTGAATGATTTTTTTCCACTTTTCAACAATTTTTGAGAATGTAGACAATCTTCAATGTCCCTGGGGCTGGCGGGGGGCGGAGATCGTGTCTTTTTCTCCTTTTTTATCTCTGTCCAACTTTCGCTTTTTTGTCCACTTTTGTTAATTTTGTCTAATTTTTTATATTTCTATCTAACTTCAAGGTGGATAAAATTTTGCATTAATAATTTTTTGCAGAAATTATTTTTTTTACATATATGCTATATTCTGTCCACCTCAAGTAGAAAGTTTGATAGAAATATAAAAAAGTAGATAGAATAAATATAAAAAAGTAGATAGAAATTGAAGAAGGTGGTCAAAAAGATGAAAGTTGGATATAAATATTAAAAAGTTGACAGAAATTGACAAAGATGGTCAAAAAAGACAAAAGTTGGACAAAAATATAAAAAAGTAGATAAAATTGATGAAGTTGAATAAAAAAAATGAAAGTTGGATAGAAATATTAAAAAATAGACATAAATTGATGAAGGTGGATAAAAAAGAAAAAAGTTGGACATAAATTATAAAAAGTAGACAAAAGTTGAGTAAGAAAAACATAAAAGGAGAAAATGGCGTCATCTCCGCCATCTTCCACCCATGGGGCCTGCTAAAAATTATCTACATTCTCAACAAATTTTTGAGAAGGTGAATAATATCATTCACAAGATAATCAAAATACTAGAGTATGAGGAAATAATAGTTTGAAAACGTGGACAAATATTAAAGAAGTCATATTAAAAAAAGTGGACATAATTTTAAAGATATAACGTTAAGAAAAATTGATATAATATTAAAAAAATTAGAATGGATGAACAAAATATTGAATAAAGTGCACAGCATTTTGAAGAAAGTGGACAGAATATATGAGAAGGTGGACAGAAGTTTAGAGAAGAGTGGACAGAAATATAGCATATATGAAAAAAATTATCTCTGCAAAAAAAAAAATATCCATCTTGAGGTGGGTAGAATTTGAAAAATAGTGGACAAAAAATGTCTCTAAACCGGCCCACGTGACTGCCGTGTTAATCTCACATTAAGGTGGCCCACTACCCTTGGTTAATTAATTGGATTCCTAATTAAAGTTAACTGATATTATGTGTGCCCAAAATTAAAGTTACAATTGTATAAAGTTATTAAATAATCTTTGTGGTATTAAGGGACTATGATGGGTGGTTTTATCACAAGAGATTAATTTGCAATTGTTGACCCTCATCTCTCCTCCTGAAAAGAAAACAGCCCACTCTCTTTCATTTGGTGAAGAGCCATCATTATTGTTAGGGTTTGTGCAAGGAAAAGGAGACAGAGAGAAGAAGGGTTTGCATTAAGGTTTTGCAAGGGTTAAAGAGAAGGATTAAGGTCTTCATCCATCTACCTTCCTCAATTCATCAATGGCTTCAGGTATGCATTTATGTGTATTATTGAATTATGTGTATTCAATTCTTGAGATGTTTTGATTCTAGATCCATGCTAATTTAATCCGCATTAAAGTATTAATTCTAACATTTGGTATCAGAGCCGTGTTTTAGAATCAATACATCTCAGATTATGAATTATGGGTAATTAGGGTTTTTTGATTATCAGTACAAAATCAATTTTTGATCTTTTAATTGTAGAATTTTAAGAGGATTAAATTGTACCCTAATATTCTGTTCATATTCCTCTAATTATGCAATTAATTGGGATAAAAATTCAGGAATTAAAAACCCTAATTTTCCCTAATTTAAGACTTCAGTCGATCAAGCAGGAACTGCCTTTGATAACTGCTTTGTCGACTATTAGTCGACTAGCCCGAAACACTAGTCGACTAAGTCCCTTTCTAGAAAGTTGAGAACTCTCTGTTTCGGTACAGGAGTCGACTTGATATTTTGAGTAGTCGACTAATTAAGGCATAGTCGACTAATCCTCTTGCCCAAGTCGACTAACAGAGTGACCCGAAAGTTGAGTGGTTCTCTGTTTCTCTGTTAGTCGACTAACCTCTATTACATAGTCGACTTACTTTACCCTAGTCGACTAGACCTAAAATTTATAGTCGACTTGACTTGACCCTAGTCGACTGGGACTTCCACTATAGTCGACTTATCTTGTTCCAAGTCGACTAATAGTTCCTTGTCCAGTCGACTAATGTATGTTTAATTTCAATCATAAATGTATGTTACACATTTAAGTTATTGTGTTAATATTGATTGATGTTGGTCAAGTAATGAATTGAAGTATTATAGTATTACTCAAATAAAAGATTAGAGAATATTGTTGGTTAGTTTTGTATTCATACGGTTTATTGATATAGTAGTTGCCAAAGTGACCTATATTAGTAAGCCTTATGAATATACAACTATATAAAAGACTTGTCAATGAGGGTGACAGTATAGACAGTAATATTCTCGATGGCGGTTCTAGTTAGGAGATTGGGACTGGCCCAAAAGAAAGTCTCTTTCAAATAATTATGAACCGGGGTAGGGTAGTGTAATTTATGCAACTTAGTGGTGTACAGTCGACTAATGTATGTTTAATTTCAATCATAAATGTATGTTACACATTTAAGTTATTGTGTTAATATTGATTGATGTTGGTCAAGTAATGAATTGAAGTATTATAGTATTATTCAAATAAAAGATTAGAGAATATTGTTGGTTAGTTTTGTATTCATACGGTTTATTGATATAGTAGTTGCCAAAGTGACCTATATTAGTAAGCCTTATGAATATACAACTATATAAAAGACTTGTCAATGAGGGTGACAGTATAGACAGTAATATTCTCGATGGCGGTTCTAGTTAGGAGATTGGGACTGGCCCAAAGGAAAGTCTCTTTCAAATAATTATGAACCGGAGTAGGGTAGTGTAATTTATGCAACTTAGTGGTGTAGAATTGGATACCCAAAGGTAATATGACTTACTGTCTAAGTGGCATAAATTATATTAGACCTACATAGGTGATAAAAGAAGTCTCACCTGTAGAGTGAACACTGGATATGCTTAGGTTTCGCCCAAAGGAGAAATCAAAGTGATATCAATAGTTCATCTTCATAAATTTAAAGTTTTTGTATTGATTCGAGGCCTTAATGTGAGCTTGTCCTATTTTGTTTCAGTGAACGTTCCCACTTCCCTTCACACTCATGCAACTAGCATTCCAGCCCTGGATGGTACAAACTTCAATGAATGGTTTGAACATGTCCAATTCACACTGGGTGTACTGGACCTTGACATGGCTCTTTTAGTAGAGAAACCTGATGAAGTGACTGCTGAAAGCACAGCAGACCAGGTTAGCCATGCCAAAGCCTGGGAAAGATCGAATAGACTCAGTCTCATGTTCATCAAGATGACCATAGCCAATAACATCAAGACTTCACTCCCACATACTACTAGTGCATCTGAACTTTTAACTGCTATTAAAGACCGATTTAAGTCTGCAGATAAGTCATTAGCTGGCACCCTTATGGCTGAACTGACTACCATGAAATATGATGGTAGTAGAGGAGTTCAACAACACATTCTTAATATGACTGATAAAGCTGCCAAGTTAGGATCACTGGGAATGAAAGTGGATGAATCCTTCTTAGTACAGTTCATCCTCAACTCACTTCCTTCTCAGTTCGGGCCATTCAAGATCCACTATAATACTCATAAGGATAAGTGGAATCTGAATGAGCTGACTGGTATGTGTGTACAAGAGAAAGTGAGACTGAGGCAAGAAGGGCATCACTCAGTGTTGGCAGTATCTCAAGGAGCTATCCATAAGAAAGGTAAATATGGAAGAGGTAAGAGGTTTCCACCAAAGAAAGGAAATGACCATGGGAAAGTAGCCAGGGTCATGGAAAGGTTTTCACTGTCAAATGCTACTTCTGTGGCAGAAAAGGATATGTGAAGAAGGACTGCAACAAGAGGAAGGCTTGGTTCGAAAAGAAAGGTATGAATCTTTCTTTTGTATGTTATGAATCAAATCTTGCTGAAGTTCCTTCTAATACTTGGTGGATTGACTCTGGAGCCACAACTCACATAACTAATTCAATGCAGGGATTCCTTACAACCCGAAAACCGAAGGAAAGTGAGAGATTTGTCTTTATGGGGAACCATCTCAAAGTGGAGGTCGAGGCTGTTGGTACTTACCGACTACTCTTAGAGACGGGTCATCAGATGAATCTTGAAGATACTTTTTATGTACCTTCGATTTCTAGGAACTTAATGTCATTATCCAAATTAGATGTTGTTGGATATTCTGTTTTATTCAGTTGTGAAAAACTCAGTTTAATGTATAATTCAATGTCGGTTGGACACGGAATTTTATGTGATGGTTTATATAAAATTTCATTGAATGATGAGTTTGCACAATCTCTTTTATTTCTGCATTCGAATGTTGGTATTAAACGTGGATTAATTAATGAAAATTCCTCTATCTTGTGGCATAGACGACTGGGGCATATCTCCAGGGATAGAATTGAAAGATTAGTGAAGAATGGGATTTGGATAACCTAGACTTCACTGATTTTGGTGTGTGTGTGGATTGCATAAAAGGAAAGCAAACCAAACACACTAAGAAAGGTGCCACAAGAAGTAAAGAGCTTCTTGAAATAATTCATACAGATATTTGCGGACCACTCTCCATTCCATGTTTTACGGGAGAGAGATACTTCATTACCTTTATAGATGATCTGTCACGTTATGGTTATGTGTATCTAATTCATGAAAAGTCTCAGACTGTTGACATCCTTGAGGTGTTCATTACAGAAGTCGAGAGACAATTAGATAGAAAAGTTAAAATCATAAGATCAGATCGAGGTGGTGAGTTTTATGGAAGATATGATGAGTCAGGACAACATCCTGGCCCATTTGTCAAATTTCTAGAAAAGCATGGTATTTGTGCTCAATACACAATGCCAGGTACGCCTCAGCAGAATGGTGTTGCTGAAAGGCGAAACCGAACACTTATGGATATGGTTAGGAGCATGATGAGCTTTTTAATGTACCTAATTCATTGTGGAATGAAGCCTTAAAGACTGCTATGTATATCCTAAACAGGGTTCCTAGTAAAGCAGTCCCAACAACTCCTTTCGAGTTGTGGACTGGTAGGAAACCTAATTTAAAACATTTACATGTTTGGGGTTGTCCAGCAGAGGCTAGAATATATAATCCACAAGAAAAGAAATTAGACTCAAGGACAATATCTGAGTATTTCATTGGTTATCCAGATAAGTCTAAGGGGTACAAATTTTATTGTACTAACCATAGTACAAGAATTTTTGAAACTGGTAATGTCAGATTCCTTGAGAATGGCGAAATTAGTGGGAGTGATGAACCAAGAAAGGTGGATCTTGAGGTGGTAAGGGTAAATATCCCAATACCTTTTCCTTCAAGAGAAGTTGTTGTCCCTCAGCTTGATCATCAAGCTGAGATACCAGAACAACATAATGATATTGGTTCACCACTTCATGAGGATATCGCCATTGAAAATATTGTAGAACCACCACAACCGGCAGCTTTGAGAAGATCTCAAAGGGAAAGAAGATCTGCCATTTCAGATGATTATGTGGTATATCTACAGGAATCTGATTTTGATATTGGGATTAATAAAGATCCAGTTTCATTTTCACAAGCCATAGAATGCAATGATTCTAGTAAATGGGTTGATGTTATGAATGAAGAGTTGAAATCTATGGACCAAAACAAAGTCTGGGATCTCGTCGAATTGCCTAATAACTGTAAGAAAGTCGGGTGTAAATGGGTCTTTAAGACCAAGCGCGACTCCAAAGGTAATATCGAACGATATAAGGCCAGACTTGTGGCTAAAGGTTTCACTCAGAAAGAAGGCATTGATTATAGAGAAACCTTCTCTCCAGTATCAAAGAAGGACTCTTTTAGAATCATTATGGCCCTTGTAGCTCATTATAATTTGGAGTTACATCAAATGGATGTGAAAACAGCTTTTCTGAATGGAGATTTGGATGAGGAAATTTACATGGAGCAACCTGATGGGTTCGCAAAGAAAGAAAAAGAACACTTGGCTTGCAAATTAAAGAAATCCATATACGGACTTAAACAAGCTTCCAGGCAATGGTATATAAAGTTTAATGATATCATTACCTCTTTCTGATTTACAGAAAACATTGTTGATCAGTGTATATATCTGAAGATCAGTGGGAGCAAGTTTATCTTTCTGGTTCTGTATGTGGATGATATTTGTTAGCCAGTAGTGATATTGGTTTACTGTATGAAACTAAAAGCTATCTTACCAAGAATTTTCAGATGGTTGATATGGGTGAGGCAACTTATGTTATTGGCATAGAGATCTTCAGGGATAGATCTTGAGGATTGCTAGGACTGTCTCAGAAAGGTTATATCAATCGAGTCTTGGAAAGATTTCATATGGAATTATGTTCAGTCAGTTGTGCACCCATTCAGAAGGGTGACAAATTAAGTGGGAGCCGGTGTCCTAGAAATGACTTAGAAAAGGGTCAAATGCAGAAAGTTCCGTATGCGTCAGCTGTTGGGAGCTTGATGTATGCACATACTTGTACCAGGCCAGATATCAGTTTTGCTGTTGGGATGTCAGGAAGATACCAGAGCAATCCAGGAATGGAGCACTGGAAATTGGCAAAGAAAGTAATGCGGTATCTTCAGGGAACGAAGGACCATATGCTCACATATAGGAGATCAGATCAGTTGGAAGTGATCGGCTATTCGGACTCAGATTTTGCTGGTTGCCCAGATAGCAGGAAGTCTACTTCAGGCTTCATATTCATGCTAGCAGGTGGGGCAATCTCGTGGAAGAGTGTAAAGCAGTCTATCACTGCATCATCCACGATGGAGGCTGAGTTCATAGCATGTTTTGAGGCCACGAATCATGCATTATGGTTACGGAATTTTATCTCAGCACTTGGTGTAGTTGATTCTATTGTCAGGCCGATGAAGATATTTTGTGTTAATACAGCAGCCGTTTTCTTCTCTAAGAATGAAAAGTACTCTAGTGGTTCCAGACACGTGGAACTTAAGTACTTGGTGGTTAGAGAAAGAGTTCAGAAATAGAAGGTGTCAATTGAAAGTATAAGTACCACTTTAATGGTTGCTGATCAATTGACCAAAGGATTGCCTCCAAAGACATTCAAGGAACATGTTATTAGAATGGGTCTTTTGAGCAATCTGTAAATGTATGTTTTGGTACTTGTGTAATTGACAATATTGCGCAATAAAAGTTTGTTTCTGTATTTCCTGTTATCCAATTATGTGTGCACATATTTGTAAGTTCACCTAGAGGGGGGGTGAATAGGTGATGGCTAATCTAAAGGTCACTTATGAACAAATAATGCGGAATTAAAACTAAGTTGACCAAATAAAACTTCTTTTAATTGAACACTTATGTATAACACAAGAGTGTTGCCGAATTCCCCTTGCGAGGCTCTGGACAAGCTCCTCTAGATTCCCCTTGAATGGGTTGAGGTGCCGCGTTGGCTCTCTTGGTTGAATACTAGTGTTAACAACAATCCCAAGCAAGTATGTATATCAATTATGAGCACAAGGGAATATATCATGCATATATAAAATGAACACAATAAATTGAATGCAAGATATAAAATAGAGACAAAGAGAGAGAGAGGGAAGAGTAAGCAATCGCAAACACAAAGGGTTTGTTTCGAGGTTCGAGCACACTTGCTCTACATCCCCGCCTTCGACACACGAAGGATTTCCACTATGCAAGATCCCACCGGATCTCTCCTCGGTGCCGTACACCTACAAACCCTCGGACTCCAAGTCCCGTACACACGCAAGCCCCCTAAGCTTGCGAGGCCGCACCTCGAATCACCAAGAGTTCACAACCGAACTCCAACCACAACGAGCATACTTGCCCGCTTCCTCAAAATACAATGAAAATCTCTTTGGTGATCTAACACTTGATCACCAATTACAAAAGCTCACTACAACACTTTCCTATAGGATAGATATGTCTATGGATGCTCAAGTGAAGTGTGAGAAATCAAGGAAAGAAAGTTTTGATGGAAAACTCAAGAAATCACTTTAACACTCTCTTGATAAAAACTCCCTTTTGATTGGAAATATTTGCTCTCAAATTTGTGGAGAAAACTTCTGAAATGAGTGGGAAAAACTGCTCAAGAAGTCTCAAAAATCTTAACCTCAAAACAATAGACAAAACCCCCTTTTATAGGCTCCCAGAAAATAGAGCCGTTGGGGCTGTGTCAGTGCTGTCGGTCAACCGCCGGTCGACCGGCCAACGTCATTTTTCTGACCGTTGCAGCCACCGGTCGACCGGCTCGGTCGACCGATAACCTGGAATGAACTGTCGGTCGACCTATCGGTCGACTAGACATTTCCAGAGAGCAAACTCTCTTGGTCGGTCGACCGACCCGGTCGACCGGCCACTGTGCTGACAACGTGCACAGGGCTGTGCACATCGGTCGACCGGTCCGGTCGACCGACATGGCCTGTCAGCCAGTCTCCAGGTCTGAAAACAGGATTTAAAAATCTTTTATAAAATCCTAAAAATACATAGAAATTCTACAAAAATAGTTTTACCAATATACTTGAAAGAACAAACATGCTTGCACAAAATCAAGACATGTTATAGATGTTTTGGTCTATTTTTGTAACTTGAAAATATTAGCTCAATAACTAAAAGGTATTTTTCCAAAACATGTTTTTCCAAACTTGTTTTTCTAAATCTTCATCAAATACAAAAACAAGATATTTGAGTTCATTTTAAAGCATAGTGTGTATGGATATGATCCACTACACAATCAATAAGAAATATCTATGTTTTTGACATAAAGCACTAATCATGATTTTGGTTTAAAGATATGAACTATGAAATACCAAAATCCAAAATAGTATTTTGTCTCAAAGAAAAATCTTTTTTCTACTCTAGAAAATCTTTTTATGAAAGCACTTAAAATCAAGAGTTCTATCAAGAGTGTGTGTGTGTGATATAACTTGAGCAATCCACCAACTATCTATCCTTTACATTTTTACTAAAACAAAAATACAAATTCTATACCTAGACCCAAGTCTTCAACTTCTTGAAGTCTTCCCTTGAAGGCTTCTCATCTTCTTGACTTGGTCCAAGCTTGATCCAAAAACTCCTTGGATCACCACATGCAAGCTCCAAATCTTGTTCTTTTATCCTTTGTTGAGCTATGCACCTACTAAGATCTTGATCATGAATCTGTCACTAATTAAACACAAGATCATTAGTAACTATAACTACATGAGTTGATCATCATCAAAACTAGGTGAAGGGCCTTTGGGCCAACAATCTCCCCCTTTTTGATGATGACAAAACTCATGGAGTTATATATGCATGGATTAATGTAAAGCTTCAAAGAAGCTCCCCTTAACTCATGCATAATAAATAAGCAATAGATATTCAATGAAGCACATAATAATGTATGCAAATGAATGCATGTAAAACAAAACAAATCTTTTATTTCTTGTGATGCATGAGTAAAGCACAAGTATGAAAACTCAAAATCATCTCAAAATCTTTCTCTCCCTTAAGTAAGGAACAAATACTTCTCCCCTTAAGGAAATCATGCATATAACTCAAATACTTCTCCCCCTTTTTGTCAATCATCAACAAAGGGTTCAAAGTTCAAATCATCAAACAAATTTTCTCTCCCTTTTTGTCAAAAATAAGGAAATCAAGGAGGGTAAAATACAAATCAATCAATAAAATTTATATGCGATATAAATTCATGAAGAGGAAGACGTTAAGTTAGCTTCCCGACACATATACATTACATGAAAGAGGGATGACAAGCCCTAATTCACATAACATATAATATGTCATGCATAAGAGGAGATGTGAAGCTCCCCCTACACACGTATATCATGAAAAGAAGAGTTGTCAAGCTCCTCAAATTATAATATACTCAACATGAATCTATATGTAGAAGAGATGTTAAGCTCTCCTTGCATATAGACAATACAAATCAAAAATTTTGAATTTTCTTTATCAAAACAAAATTTTAACTTTTTCTTAGTAACAACAAATTTTGATATATCAATTGTAAAATAATCAAATTTGAATTTTTGATACCAATTTCAAAACACAATGCATAAGCTTATTATGAAATACCAATTTGAAATCTAATTAAGCTTAGCATCAACAATCTTTGTGCTTTAAAGGAAATACCACTTGTAAAATAAGCACAAATAGATAACATATATGTATGACAAGATAATACCAATAGAAATTGATATAATTTGAAGGCATTCATATATACAATCAAAATATGGATATACACAACATGAAGTCATATTGATACCAATTGCAAATAACCAATGATACCAATTGAAAAGTAAGCATAAGTGTATACATCATATAATCTACCATATGAAGAATTCGAACTAGTTAAATGAACTTGTTTTAAGAACTAGTACGAGATCCTTCCATCAAGGAATAAGTTAAAAAGTTTTTCATGAAAGATCAATGAAACACAAGGCACTAAAAACACTCTAATCCATAAAGTCCATTTAATGTTTTCAAGAGATGTGAGTGTACTAATGTTATGTGAAGCATGGCATCATGAAAATTACAATAAAACTCAATATTCCTTTAAATTTTGAATTATCATAACTTTTAAAACCTTGAAAATTAAAAAAATTTTATTAAAAAATGTTTCATAATATATGTATGTTTTGTCAATACAAGAAGCATACATACATATCTCTAACACAATTGAGTCCATATATATAGATTTGCATGAAAGGCAAATGACTCAAGAGGTATCCATGTATATCTTAATGTTTTAGCAAAATAACCATATACATGAAATGAAATCACATGATCATAACATAAATCCAAATGGGAATACAAGTTTAAGAATGTAATGATCATCAACATAAGGCTATACTAGTACATCTAATAGGCACAAATAAGCATTCAACCCAATCATATATAGATTTATTTGTGGTCCATAAGGTGTACAAGTATAAATCCAAGTGTTGACAAATACTAACATCTAAACTAATATTCAATACAATGAAGCATCAAAATTTTGAAATCACAAAAGAATTTATCCATAAAAATAGGATCATGTGCAATACTTGAAGAATAGATAACTAGTTTAAATGAATTTTTGACAAACTAGTTAAAGATCCTTCATAAATAAAAAAATTCATATGTTTTTCATGAATAATACTAAATACATAAAAGTTCAAGCACTCATATTCCATAAAGCTCAACATATATATTTTCTTAAAGATAGAGTGTTCAAAGGTTATGTAAATAGTATCTATATGAAAATAGTCATAGAAGCCCAAATCAAATCATGACTAAAATTTTTATCAACCAACACACAAAAATCATTTTATCAAAACAAATCATCTTAAAAATAATCTACATGGTATATGTATGAATTATACAAATCTAGCAATATGCATACATATCCCAAATATTAAAAGAGTCTATTAAATGTTTGCATGAAGGCAAGAGACTCACGGGTATACATGTATATTTATTAGATTTGAATTAAACATGCATATACATGAAGTAAATCACACAAAAAAAATTGGCAAAAACATGTATAAAAGAGAATCATCAAAACTAGATTATACACATGCATAGAGTGGATACAAGTGAGCATGAAGTTCAATCATATATGAGTCAATTGTAATTCACTATGTGTACATGTATAGATACAAGTTTGATATATTTACATCTAAGCATGTAAATACCACATAAAGCACACAAAATCTTAAAACATGAACATGCTATGAATATGATAAAAGTATAAAGCATGTACAAAAAAAATAGGAGTTTAGAAGTTGTTACCAACTACAAAGCTCCAAGTATGGTGGTCTTTTCCACCAAAATTCCTTGATAGCAATGCATCCAAAAGTTTGTCCATCATGTTCATTGCATTCGCTACCAAGGCACCAATCCTCTCACGTTTTGTGAGAGCCTCCACCTATATCAAAATCAAAGGGTGGGGGTTTTGGTACCCATACTTTCTTGGGTCCTTTGGGGTTAGCTTTATTGTAAGGATCCCAAAATCTTTTATACTTAGCAAAATATAAATGAGGTTTCTTATCAAAACAAAATTTTGCTAAATGGCCTTTGCGGCCACAATGTGTACATACGTACACCTTAGTATGCTTATGAGTGGGAGTGTGAGCATGATGTGCATTATAAGCATATGCATGATGTGAATGTGCATGAGTATGAGGAACTTGTTTCTTTTGAAACAAGAATTCCAGTCTAGTATGATTGAATGCACATGAGCTCAAATTAGAGCTCAAATTATCAATTTTATTTTTCAAATTTTAATCTCATTTTGATCAATGTGTGCATGAGAAGTATGATGAGATATATGATCAATTTTCTTTTTCTTTTGAGAAATAAAATCTTTTCTTTTTCACATAGTTTTCTTTTTAAAGATTTATTCTCTTGAAAAACAACTTCTTTTTGTTTTTCCACCATATCAATTTTATTTTTCAAATCAATGTTTCCTTTACATAAATTATTTAAATTAGACATAAGGGAAGCATTCTCATTTTTCAAAAACTCATTTTCTTTTTCTAAGCATGTCATTTTATTTTCTAATAAATCTTTATCATTAAGCATGGCATCAAAATTCTTTTTCAAAATTTTATTATCTTTTTCTAAACATGCAATGTTACTTCTAAAAGAGTCATGTTCTACATGCATGCAAGCAATTTCTTTTCAAATTTTTATTATTCTTTTTAATCATGTCATATTTCTCAAGTAATAATTGGCAAAATGTATTAAGCTCATCATGTGACATATTAACATCCTCATCCTCGGATCCGGAGTTTACCTCAAGGGGGTTATCCCCATGGACCATGTAGCATACGTTGGAGGTGTCGCTCCCAACGTCCGAATTGCTCCCCGCATAGTATAGATCCTTTTCGCCAAGGGAGGTGAGGGTATTCCACACTACAAAAGCCGAGTCAAGATTAGTTAACTTAGACAAATAATCATCATCTAAGCTAGATACTAAAGCATGTAGGGCCTTTGCATTAGCCTCAATGTTCTTACCATTTAAGCAATATTCTTTATTAGTTGTGGCAAGATATACACTAAGGCCAAGTCTTTTGAGGAACAAAGACATCTTAACCTTCCAAATTTGGATGTTAAGAGTGTCAAAGGTGGGTGGTGACATGAAGTCCATGGTGTGTGTACAAAATATTGTGATTAGCCTAAAGGAGGATCTTTAACTCTAGGTTGTTAGACCCAATATCAAGAGCACTTGGCTCTGATACCAATTGTAAGTTCACCTAGAGGGGGGGTGAATAGGTGATGGCTAATCTAAAGGTCACTTATGAACAAATAATGCGGAATTAAAACTAAGTTGACCAAATAAAACTTCTTTAATTGAACACTTATGTATAACACAAGAGTGTTGCCGAATTCCCCTTGCGAGGCTCTGGACAAGCTCCTCTAGATTCCCCTTGAATGGGTTGAGGTGCCGCGTTGGCTCTCTTGGTTGAATACTAGTGTTAACAACAATCCCAAGCAAGTATGTATATCAATTATGAGCACAAGGGAATATATCATGCATATATAAAATGAACACAATAAATTGAATGCAAGATATAAAATAGAGACAAAGAGAGAGAGAGGGAAGAGTAAGCAATCGCAAACACAAAGGGTTTGTTTCGAGGTTCGAGCACACTTGCTCTACATCCCCACCTTCGACACACGAAGGATTTCCACTATGCAAGATCCCACCGGATCTCTCCTCGGTGCCGTACACCTACAAACCCTCGGACTCCCAAGTCCCGTACACATGCAAGCCCCCTAAGCTTGCCGAGGCCGCACCTCGAATCACCAAGAGTTCACAACCGAACTCCAACCACAACGAGCACACTTGCCCGCTTCCTCAAAATACAATGGAAATCTCTTTGGTGATCTAACACTTGATCACCAATTACAAAAGCTCACTACAACACTTTCCTATAGGATAGATATGTCTATGGATGCTCAAGTGAAGTGTGAGAAATCAAGGAAAGAAAGTTTTGATGGAAAACTCAAGAAATCACTTTAAACACTCTCTTGATAAAAACTCCCTTTTGATTGGAAATATTTGCTCTCAAATTTGTGGAGAAAACTTCTGAAATGAGTGGGAAAAACTGCTCAAGAAGTCTCAAAAATCTTAACCTCAAAACAATAGACAAAACCCCCTTTTATAGGCTCCCAGAAAATAGAGCGTTGGGGCTGTGTCAGTGCTGTCGGTCGACCGCCGGTCGACCGGCCAACGGTCATTTTTCTGACCGTTGCAGCCACCGGTCGACCGGCTCGGTCGACCGATAACCTGGAATGAACTGTCGGTCGACCTATCGGTCGACTGGACATTTCCAGAGAGCAAACTCTCTTGGTCGGTCGACCGACCCGGTCGACCGGCCACTGTGCTGACAACGTGCACAGGGCTGTGCACATCGGTCGACCGGTCCGGTCGACCGACATGGCCTGTCAGCCAGTCTCCAGGTCTGAAAACAGGATTTAAAAATCTTTTATAAAATCCTAAAAAATACATAGAAATTCTACAAAAATAGTTTTACCAATATACTTGAAAGAACAAACATGCTTGCACAAAATCAAGACATGTTATAGATGTTTTGGTCTATTTTTGTAACTTGGAAATATTAGCTCAATAACTAAAAGGTATTTTTCCAAAACATGTTTTTCCAAACTTGTTTTTCTAAATCTTCATCAAATACAAAAACAAGATATTTGAGTTCATTTTAAAGCATAGTGTGTATGGATATGATCCACTACACAATCAATAAGAAATATCTATGTTTTTGACATAAAGCACTAATCATGATTTTGGTTTAAAGATATGAACTATGAAATACCAAAATCCAAAATAGTATTTTGTCTCAAAGAAAAATCTTTTTTCTACTCTAGAAAATCTTTTTATGAAAGCACTTAAAATCAAGAGTTCTATCAAGAGTGTGTGTGTGTGTGATATAACTTGAGCAATCCACCAACTATCTATCCTTTACATTTTTACTAAAACAAATACAAATTCTATACCTAGACCCAAGTCTTCAACTTCTTGAAGTCTTCCCTTGAAGGCTTCTCATCTTCTTGACTTGGTCCAAGCTTGATCCAAAAACTCCTTGGATCACCACATGCAAGCTCCAAATCTTGTTCTTTTATCCTTTGTTGAGCTATGCACCTACTAAGATCTTGATCATGAATCTGTCACTAATTAAACACAAGATCATTAGTAACTATAACTACATGAGTTGATCATCATCAAAACTAGGGTGAAGGGCCTTTGGGCCAACAATATTATGTATGGATGTTTGTTAAACAGGAAATGTCTTAACAAGACAATTACAGGGGTCATTTTGCTTATGGACTCAATTAGTAAGGGTTATCAATGTTGTGGTACATAGAAGGGAGTATGACATAGATGTTGTATAACCGCTATGACTCACATTGATAGTCCAAGCTAATTGCAGTATTACAGTATTTCATGATTTGGGCTTATCAGTTGTTGTTTTTTTTTTTAAATTCGTGATCACGTGTCAAAGTTTTTCAGTATGGAATCCAATGGAGTCAAAATATTTTGAAAATGAGTCCTTTCTTTTATTTGTTTTCTAAAGTTTTAACCTAATCGGTTAGTGGTCCAAGTGGGAGAATGTTAATCTCACATTAAGGTGGCCCACTACCCTTGATTAATTAATTGGATTCCTAATTAAAGTTAACTGATATTATGTGTGCCCAAAATTAAAGTTACAATTGTATAAAGTTATTAAATAATCTTTGTGGTATTAAGGGACTATGATGGGTGGTTTTATCACAAGAGATTAATTTGCAATTGTTTACCCTCATCTCTCCTCCTGAAAAGAAAACAGCCCACTCTCTTTCATTTGATGAAGAGCCATCATTATTGTTAGGGTTTGTGCAAGGAAAAGGAGACAGAAAGAAGAAGGGTTTGCATTAAGGTTTTGCAAGGATTAAAGAGAAGGATTAAGGTCTTCATCCATCTACCTTCCTCAATTCATCAATGGCTTCAGGTATAGATTTATGTGTATTATTGAATTATGTGTATTCAATTCTTGAGATGTT
This sequence comes from Agave tequilana, assembly GCA_038442645.1. Classification (NCBI taxonomy): domain Eukaryota; kingdom Viridiplantae; phylum Streptophyta; class Magnoliopsida; order Asparagales; family Asparagaceae; genus Agave; species Agave tequilana. The sequence continues at coordinate 17,737 of JAVJIF010009341.1, read as the reverse complement.
TTGATTTTAGATCCATGCTAATTTAATCCGCATTAAAGTATTAATTCTAACATGCCGCACATGACAAGCATTAAATGTCTGTCATGCTTGACGCTCAGATCAATTCAGACAAGGCATTCGATCAAGGATAATATGGGCAATATGTGATTTTTATTTCAAACTGTAAGGAGTTTTTCACATGATCATTTTCTTTACGGGGACTTAAAAGCATTTTTCCCAAAAATTAAAATATGTATCTATCTATCTTCTTCAATTCTTTTGTCAAATAAATCTCTGCCCACATTCTGTATTCATTTGTTAGCATCCATAAGAAAGCTAGCTAGTTTGTCGTAATAAGTAGAGCCCTCCAATGTGTGATCTGATAATCTCAGTCTCACACTGGTTTTTGTAAAATTCTTTTAGGTCTTTTATGACTTTAGGTTAATTCTTTTGAGCCTGATTATTTAAAGTTCACAATGGGCAGCTGAAACAAATAGGCTTAAGGCTACGCTAACTTTTTGAGACCACTCAACTACTATTTCAATAGAAAGTTCGGTTAAATTCGATTGGATCTGGATCCAATAAATATTTTAAATTCTAATCGGATCTCTCTCTCTCTCTCTCTCTCTCTCTCTCGTGTGATACAAAAGAGGGAGAAAACCCTAAACAAATAACCGAGGAAAAAGGGAAAAAAAACTATCAAAACAATTAACAACCACCTCTCCGATTCTTTCTTGATTCTCAGTTTCTCACTTTCAATCTCTGGCTCGAGTCGGAAGCCTCAAACAATGGAAAAAAAAAAGAAGCAAAACATATCTAAGATATTGAGTCTAGACTCTTCTCATCTCTATTGATTCTCATGTGATCAATTCTTCTCTTGAATAGAAGGGAAAGCACGGTAGGGGTGAGCATCGGTCGGTTCGGTTCGGTTTTTACTAATTTTTTCAAAACCGATTAGACTTAGTAACCGAACCGAACCGAACCGACTCAATTCGGTTCGGTTTTCGGTTTTTTTCGGCTAGGCTCATATATTTTCATCATTCTTGCATTTTTTAATAACCATTATATTATCATCCTTTAAATATCCTAATCTCAAATATCCAATACATAAATTAGAAACAATAAAAAAACCCTAACCTTAATGTGAATTGAAAATTTCATATTCTAAAACTTTTACACTGTATTTGAGCTCTTATATCAAAGCTCGCATAATTATTATTAAATTTTACTAACAAGATTACAAAAGAAAGAACTATATTAATATAAATATATTTCTCAATTATGATAGTGTACTTAACATGGCTTTCACATATTCAATATAAAATATGATATTGCTAGAACTAATGAGATAATGTTCCACCTGTTTTTTTATGAACTATATGATTCACTAAATTGAATTTGGGTGGGTTAATACATATGGTGAGAAATTCGGTTCGGTTCGGTCGGGTTCGGGTTTTGTAACCCAAAACCAAAAACTAACCGAACTAGAGCGGTTCGGTTCGGTTCGGGTTCGGGTTTCGGTTTTTGGTCGGTTATTTCGGTTATAATCGAACTCTGCTCACCCCTAAAGTATGGTTCTAGAAAATTCTCTATTTTGATCTATTCTAACAGGTACAATTTTGTTGATTTTATTTTTGTTGTAACTTGTTAATATTGTTATTCTTGTTCTAAGTTTTTATTCTCTATTTGAAGTTTCTTAGAAATTGGTTGAGCCGAAAAGGATATTGTTTATCTTTGATGTATTTGCTTATGAAGTTGACATTATTATACCTGTTGCAACTGTAACTGTCGAAAGGACCTTCTCTAAAATGAGTATTGTGAAGAATCAATTGTATGATTGAATGTGAGATGGATGGATGAATGATTGTTTAGTTATATACATCGAGGACATGTTTGATACTATTGATAATGACACCATCATGAGGCGTTTCCAAAATATGACGCTTCGCAGAGAAATATTATAATATCATTAGTATATTTTTTTCTTTTTTTATTTATTATTATTTTTTACTTTTCTATGAAAACATATATGCTACAAAATTTCTTAAAAATGAATCTTATGTGCAATTATTGTAAATGCAAGTCAAACTTTTAAGAAAGAACTACATGTTAGTTTTTAAAATTTGAATATGTGTGTGTTTTAGTATGCCTATGCTTAAAAAAATTTCTACTTCTGCCACTAGAGGGATCAGATTTAGTATCCACAAGTTTCAGAGGAGGCTTATCTCAATGTTGTTTGAGTTGTCGATGTGTTACATAGTGTTATATTGTATTCGCTCATGTGAAGGAAGAGATTTGTTCAGTCATGCGTGATTAAGGATATGTTTGGTTGTCATAATTTTGATCGTAATTCATAAATCGTAATTGGTAAAGTCTTTTATAGTTATAAATGAGTTTCATACATATAAGTTTTACAGTATTAGATTGGTAATATAAAGTTGTAAGTGAGAAAATGTATTGTGCTTTAAAGTGTTTGATTGTCATAATGTGTAAATCATAAGTGAAAAAATTGATCATAAAATTAACTATTTGTTGATTTAAAAATTTTAATATTGCAAATAAATACTGAAAATATTAAATATTAAAAAATTAATATTAATATAAAAAATAATACAAATTTACATCACCACAAAATTAATCGTAAATATGCTGCCAGTGAGTGGTAATTGGATTGCAAGTGAGTGGTAGTTGAGTTGCGTGAGTTTTTTACGAATTACGGTCCAAACAAACACCATAGTTGTAATAAGGCTGTAAGTGATTTACGAATTACGGTGTTTTATGACTTTTACGTCCAAACAAACAGCCCCTAAGAATGGTCCCTTGTTTAAACTTTTGGATTAGAAAATGATCCAGCTCATATGTATCTTACTTGTTTGTCTCCATAAAAAGCCTAATCATCGTAACAATTTTCATGCCCCATGATCACCTCATATTAAGCAAAGACAGCAAAAAATTATTCTAATTTTTAGTTATAATAATCATAAAGCGCATGATTTAAAAAAAAAATAATAGGTAAAGTTGAATCTTTTACAATAAGAAATTTTCTCTGTCGTAGCTGATGACATATTAATCCTCATGAGATCATGCGATTGATTAAAGAAAATAAGGGTAGGTTTGAGTTTTTGAACTCCTATAAGGCTATGATGCCAGTTTATACCAGCATTCCTCGTGTAGTAAAGACTAAAACTTAAAAGAAGATAAATAAGTAGAATCAATATGTGGATAAAAAAAGTTACTGAATAATTTAGATTGGATCTGAGCCATTTAGTAAACAGGAACAAAATAACCATTATCGATATACAAGTAAGAGACTGAAAATATTGTGCTATTAGTGTTTTCTATTCAGCCTTAAATTGTTCACTCTCTTTTTAGATTGATGGTGTTGTTAACTTTCATTTTTTTTTATGTTAATTCTAGTAAATTATATATTATAGATAAACAAACAGGAGGTTCAATTTACGCAAGCAGGATGTCAAATTTGATACGAATGGACCAATACGATTCAAGCACAAATAGAAATAAGAATAGATCGGTCCACTACAGCACTTGAGAAAGCAGGATTACTAAAGGGAATTATAGTTCTGGAGTCATACAACAAACTTCTAAACTTAATGGTGAAACTTTACTTTTACCTTTTTGTTTTCAGAAAAATACACTATGGCGGTCTTTTTATTGCATGTGTAAGTTAGCAATCAGTGAATTGTGTGTTTATTTCTTCCTTGGCCTGTTTAGTTAAGGGCGGAAGTGAGGAAGTGAGAAATTGAGGAAGTGATAATAATTTCTTTTGAAACTTGGGAATTGCTTAGTAAGTTTTTCGGTATTTGAATGTTGTTGGGAAGTGTGGTTTGAAAAATATTTGTCTTTTTGGTGTTTGGATGGTAATGTGAAAGTGAAAATGAAAAAGTTGACCACAAAGTTGACCATAAAATAATATTAAAATAAAAAATAATTTAGAAAAATAAAAAATGGACTGTAATTAGAATGCAAGTGAGATTTACATGATCAAAAAATTAACTGTTTTGTACTACAACTTATGACAAATGAGATTTACATGACCACAAAATTAACTGTAACACTCTGGAAGTGAGGAAATGATTGTGTAAAAGAGAAAAGAGAAAAGAAAAAGGGGTTTTTTATTTTCCTTTTCCGGTGTTTGGATGATAGGGAAGTGAGCAATTATACTTTCTTATTTCCTTACTTCTGTCCACTTCCTTGCAACCAAACAGCCCCGTATCAAGGAAGTGGGCGGAAGTGAGAAGTAGATTTTTTTTTTTTTGGAAAATGAAATTTGTATGTATTTTTTCTGGTATTTAGTTAGTAGTTGAAAAGTAGAAGTGGAAAAAATATTTTGGTGTTTGATTAATAACGTGGAAGTGGAAGTAGAAAAAATGACCACAAAATTTATTGTATAATAATATTAAAATAAAAATAATTATGTAAAAAATTGAACTGTAATTAGAATACAAGTGAGATTTATATGACCACAAAATTAACTGTTTTGAGTACAACTTATTACAAATAAAATTTACATGACCGCAAAATTAATTGTAGCACCCTAAAAGTGAGGAAATGGTTGTGTAAAAGAGAAAAGTGAAAAGAAAAAAGAGTTATTTTAGATATTTGGATGGACAGTGAAAGTGAAAAATGAAACTTCCTCACTTCCTCAGTGGAGTTGCCCAAGTTCTTTATAAGTGGTGTCAGAGTCATGTCACGAACTTAGCCGTGTGAGTGCGTGAAGTTCAATCCTCAGGACGTAAAAAATCGCAGTAGGCTCCCGTAAAGCTAGTTGGACTCTCGAGAATTTGATGGTGGTGCTCTTTCTTCACGTAAGGCGAGTACGCCCTCCCGCGGTGAAATTAGTAATAGGCTACAATTTGTGTCTCACGTGAGGCATGCTCGTCATCCGCAAAGTGAGGAGTTGTGATCTCTATAGAGCATGTCTAGCTTATGTGAAACTATTTGTTCTACGTTCAACTCAAAAATCTCCCTCGAAAAAAAAGTCTTTCTACAGGATCATTTTCTTCACCTTTGAAAGTCTATAAGCTCTATCGAGATCATAACTTTTCATCACGCGAAGAGCGGACACGCCGTACGTGAAGTAGTAGGAACACCAACACCGAAATCACGACTCAACAATGTTACTTTTTTTAAATTTAATTTCTTCACGGACACTATCTCGTTTTATTCCCCAAAAATGAAAAGTATAAATTAATTAATGAAAATAAGTTATAATGAAAAGTTACAACAACGAGTATTCTTAGTACGGTTGCAGGTCTGCCAATAGGTTTAATTGACCATATTCTCTACTCTTTTTTTTGTAATTAATTATTTAGGTACTTTCCCAACCTCAGATGCCAGCTAAGCTAGGGTGGGTTTGTTTCTTGTATTTGATCCGTAAGCAATAAAACGTAATTGTAGCAAAATTACATACGGACGGTATTTGTTCAGGTTCGTAAACCGTAAAGCACTGACAGTCTAAATAATTAATTTTATGATAATACAAATCTCACTTGTAGCACAAACTGTTTATTTTGTGACCATGCAAATCTGCATTATAGACAATTAATTATAATTAGATTAATATTTTTATTATTAGATTAATTTTTTAAACTATAAATTTTAATTATTAGTTTAAAATTAATTTTTAGATTAAAATTTTTATTAATTATTCTAATAATTTTTTTATTAGAATTTTTTATTACTAGCTTAGTAATTTGATATAAAATTAATAATATTTTATTATTAATTAAAATTTTAGTTTTGGAATCTAATATTTTTAATTATTGAATTAATAATATTTAATATTATATTCCAGTATTTTATATTTTATAATTATAATTAATATTAGATTACTATTAATATTTAGTAATCTAATATTTTTATTATTTTTAATACTAACATTTTAGTATTTTAATATTTACTATTTTTATTATTTATTTTAAATATTTAATATTTAATATTTTTTAATAATTTTATTTCTTATTATTTTACTATTTTTAATATTTAATATGTTCAAAACACTAAACAGTTAGTTCTGTGGTTAACCTTTTCACTTACGACTTACACATTACCAATCAAACACCGTAAAACACAAATATTTTCTCACTTACAATTTCATATTATCAACCAAATACCATAAAACTTACTTGCGTAAAACTCACTTACAACTGTAAAAGAGTTTATCATTTATGACTTGCGACCTATACCACTTACATTAGCCAAACAGACCCTAAGTCTAGGCTTAGGCTTAGTGAACGAAGAAAAAAGTGCTGACTACATGCACCAAATTAAAGTGGGATCCACTGAAGATTTGTGGGGTCATTATTTTAAATTTAAAGGTCCCCCAAAGGGTAAAATGTAAAATATATCTGCTCCAAAGAAAATTTGAGATATGTGAACTGCATTTCTTTACTAGAAATAAAAGGAAAAAAAAAAAAAAAAGATTTGGCTCCTTTTCGATGCTTAAAATAATAACTTGACCCTACACCAATCTTGAGTCCATGGCCCAACTGATTGCATCTTATTATTGTGATCAAAGCTTGGTCTTCTAGTTAGCACTAATATTAAATTAATGTTAGTTGCTTTGGGCTTAATACTAAAGAGTTTACATACAATAGAAGCTAATGCCTTCTTATGTGAATATACAAATGGTTGATGTTGAAGGGTTGGCAATAGATTAGAGGAAGGTGAATCTTAAGATCTTTTTTTGTTATTAGTTTATTAAACAAACTCAATTATAAAACGATTATATTGTACACGGATCTATAACTTTTCTACTCTAATTTCCAACACTCAACAGCGACAAATTTCGCATAATCTTCTTTTTCTTTTATTAATTAGACGAATGTTTACCTACCGCATACATTAACATTAATCAATCGATCTTAATTAGTATCATTGATCACATAGTGAGAACCCTAATATTGTATCCTTCTCGGTTTATAATTTTATTTGACATGTATGCACACACTTTCTTGTTAATTAACCAAATTCATGCTATAGTTATTTTGTTTTTCTTGATAAAGAGATTATGTTACTGTTTCCTTGTTTTCAATGATTGGATTCACACTAATATATTGCTCATAGAATATAGTGTGTTTTTCTAATTGATATACTACGAGATGATAGGATTTGACACCATTTATCGATCACGAATTTTTGCGAAATTATCGACCAAATTCACAACACCGATTAGACAATGTATGAAGAATGTGCGCCTCAATCCGGCGGGTGCGGAGACGTCACTGCGACGTATATACGCAGGTCAGAGATACCCTCACGTATATACGCTAAGCATCAGTACATGCAAGAAATAGAGTGCGGAAGCGCAGTAGTAATATACATTCCAATAGAAAAGTACAAGTATATGGTCATCACAGAGAGTGATACAACATTACAGCAATATTACATCACTAAAAAATACAAAAGTACAATACAAGAAGAGATATACAAAGCAGAGAGATGCTCACGAGAAGCAAGAGGGACCTCGAGAGTCAAACAGGAGAAGAGCTGGAAGGAAGAGCTGCGGCGGCGTCTAAGCTTCTGCTGCACTCTGACCACCACAGAAGGATCCGCTGCGCACTCTGATCAGTTACAGCCAAGCCACCATGGTCCGGACATTAGAATCTGGACATGAGAATTCAGGGTTGTCAGACGCAACACTTCGAGTACATATATAAAGCCAAATGGCGTGCATAACAGGTACACGTGTACATGATCAAGTGATGTGGTCCAAGTATGTAGGTACAAGTAATAACAAATAACATAAGGGAAATTAGAGGAGCGACAGTAAATCATGTATATCGATGAATCAGAAACTGAAAACATGCATAAAGGCAGTATGAAGAGCATATATACACATAAAAATGTGGTAAATAAGTTAAACATGCGATAAATACAAGTATGGACAAAACTAGTTGTACAAGCTCAGATTATGGATTCACGGGACAGACACGTCAAGGGGATAATCCAAATAAGAAAACTCTCATCTATATACCACATCCTCATGTCGCCATCGTCTGAGTTTATACAACTTGAGTTGCCTAAGAGTAACAGAACTATAGTGTGTCTAGAGTAATCATCATATGTCATAAAGCAAGGTGTTAACTCAGGACATAATATTATAACTGGAATATAAATGTGTTGCATTTTAAGTTATTCAATAATAATAATCAGTACTGTTTGATATTACAATCGTCTCCCTACCAGCGTCTCACATCATCAATAGTCCATACTCGAGTTCGCACTCTGTAGAACTTACCCAGATCTGATATGTGAGAGTACCAGGACCCGAACAAAAGAGAGACCAAATATCACATGTTCCTAACCTTATTACTGTTTGATTGCTTTATGTTATTCATCCGATTCATATGCTTTTGTATGTGCTACCGGCACACATACATCTACTTATGAATAAGACGAGTTATTATTTGGAAACTGATAAATCTGACGGCTCATATTTATAGTTGGTCCGTCTCTGCCCGAGACTAGCTCAGGAGTACAGGCTACTGCTTCTGGGGACTTATCATTATGCGCCCACACGACACTTCAGATTCAGGTTACTGCTTCCGGGGACTTATCATTACGCGCCCCACACGACACTTCAGAAATATCACATTATAAATATAACATCATACCAGTTCCATCAGTTTCCCCCACCCCAGTATAAGTTGAGTATTTTTTTATTATACATATATGAATTGCCCAAAGATAATATCCACATGCGTATACAGTATAACCATGATTATCTAACTACAGAAATTATCAGGAGTATAATATCAGGAGTCACCCTTTCTCAGGGGTTCAGGAGTACAGAAGTTCAAGAGTACCAAACATCTGGTAACAAATAATAATCATGCCAAGTCCCGTAAAAGTAATAGTTATGAATATGTAATATAATACAGGTGCCACAATATCAGGTCAAATGTACCAGTATCGGGTGATAGCATATCAAGTGTCAAGTGTTATTATAACAGATGTCAGGTAGCAGGCGATAAGTATAGCATGACAAGTACCGGTGTCAGATATCAAGTAATAAGTACAGTATGGCAAGTACCGGTATCAGATATCAAATAATAAGTATAGCATGGTAAGTACCGGTATCAGATATCAAGTGATAAGCATGGCAAGTAACGTGGTCTGATATCAAATAATAAGTATAGCATGGTAAGTACCGGCGTCGATATCAAGTGATAATCATGGCAAGTACCGGTGTCGGGTATCATTTATCAAATATAGCATGATTATCATTATATAACATATACTAACTTACATAAAGAGACATCATATATTAAAAGCCAGTTAATAATTATTAGACATGAAATGATGATAATAAAGTAAGAAATGTACTCGCCTGAAACGGGATGAAATACCGGTTAATATCAGAGAAATCCGCGAACCCGAACGAGCAAGCCACTAGCCCATAAATATATATTAAAATATATAAATATAGATATATATAATAATTATAGAGAGGAATGAGAGAGGAGAGAGAGAGGAGAAAGAAAGTTGTAGGAAGGAGAGAGAGAGAGAAAATAGGGTATTTTTAGAAAGAAATTAGGAATTAAAAAGAAAGAGGTATGAATTGTAAATATGGGGAAGTAATTTGGGAATAAGGGGATAGGTATTTTAGAGATGTGAGAAAAGTGGGTTTATTTAGGGAAAAGGAGGAGAGAAGAAAAGAAAGAAAGAAAGAAATGAAGAAAGAAAGAAAGAAGAAGAAAGAAAGAAGGAAGGTGGGGAGGAGATGGCTGGCCACCGCCGGCGCCGGGGTAGGGGCGGCGCACGCGTGGGCTGTCCAAGGGGAGGGGATGGAGGTGGTTGTGTTTTGGTGGTTTGGAGTTGGTGGAGGAGTTTGATGGTGGTAGTTGGTGGTGGTAGTGGTTATGGTGGTTGCGGTGGTTGTTGGAGGTAGTGGGGAGTTAGATGAGGAGGAGGAGGTGATGATGGGGTGGTGGAAGTGGTGGAATTTATGGAGATGGGGATGAATTTTAGAGAAGAAGAAGTGGGAAAAGTTATGGGTTAGTTGAAATTGGAGGTAATGGGTTGATGGTTGAATGAAAAGGAGGTGGGGAGTGGAAGGGCGGTGTGGGGGAGGTGGCGCGGCCTAGGGGGTGGTAGTGCGACAGTGGTGATGGTGGTGGTGTGGCGGTGATGAGTTGGTGTGTTAGTTTTTTGGTTGAAGTGTTGGAGAAAATGAAATTAGAATTGAAAAGAGAAGGGGGAAGGAGATTAAATAGAGGAGGATAATGGTGATGATGAAATGGGGAGGGGAGGAGGCTGCAGCAGCAGCCCAACCTGCCTTGGCTGCTGCTGCAGGAGGAGGCTAGAGCAAGGGAGCAGGCGGCTGGAGCAGGGGGTGGGGAAAGTCAAAGGGGAAGAAAAGAAAAGGAAAGAAAAGGGGAAAAAAATAAAGAAAATGGAAAATTTAAGAAAAAGAAAAGAAAATAATATGAAAATTTTATTGTTAATTAATTAATTTATTAGAATATCTGGGAGTATAAAGTAGGGGAGTAGAGTAGAGAAGGAAAAAGCAAGAAAAGAATCATCGGTAAAAATATTATTATTTTAATAGGGCGAAAATTTGACTGTTTAAGAAACGTTCTGAAAAATTCTCAAAAATAAAAAAATATATTTTAAGATGCCAGTTGAAATCAGATTTGAGAAATTCAATGTAGTTTTAAATTAAAAATTCTAAAATCTTCCGGCGACACGGCCGACACCAGAATCGGGAAAATTTTGATAAATTTAGAAAAATCTCAAAAAATATTTTTAGATAGAAAATAAAATTCTAAGAAGTAATGTGAAAGCCGTTTTAAAAATTCAATTCCATTTGAAAACTAAAAATTTGGGAATCAGTCAGCAATGCCGACCGACACCGGTTTTGGAGATTTTGTAAAATAATTCTGAAAAATTTTAGAAAATCATGAAAAATTTAAATATTATAAGAACTGAAATCAGTCAAATCGGACTACCGTAAAGGTCAAATCCAGCGGTATGCCGGTATCGGGTTCCGGTCCGGGTCAGGGCTGACCCTAAGACTAAGATCCAGATCCGATACCAAAAACATGAGAAATCACAACTTAAAAAAAATACTGGAAGAAAATTGCAATAAGACGATCGAAAAAGTCGGGACACATCTCTGAGTACGTATCCCTGGAACGGGGTGCTACAAAGAATAACCAACTAAGAACAATCACCAAAAGAGATAAAAATTTACTTTGAAACTCTTTCGGTAAAAATTATGGGGCAAGCAACAATAAAATTCACTATAAGAGTAAAGATTACAATACATAATACTCTCATCATCTCTTGAATCCCCTGCCCAAAGGTTCAAAATATACAAGAAGAAAAGATCAAAAGCACTTTATCGAACTTTTGTCAGCTAGTTCCTGTGCTACAATGGACTCAATCCATCGCGACAATGGTGTACCGATCTTCCTTTTAAGAATGATCAAATGCCCGAACTTGTTCCTTCACGGGTTCTCAAGACCCCTTATTTTTGTTGCCGACTCGAAGAACAAACTCACACGAAGCGCTCTCTCTCTCGCGTCTTCCTTTTATTCAGATTTTCTTTGCATTTTTCTCTGATTTTCTCTGGTCTCTGAATAGGCTATCTTATAGCCAATCAAACCTGCAAACCTACCAAATCCTTTCAATTTTTATTTCGAATTGTGATCAGACTCGGGATTTTTCATGAGTCCGTGTCGCAAGTGAAATCCCACTCCTTAACAAGCAGTGGGTGGGACTCGCGATGGGGCCCATTTTGGGATGGACCCCAACAATCTCTCCCATCAGCACAAGGAGGGAGATCTCATTACTTGTAGCTCATCAAGCGAAATGTGTGCCTTCGCTGACATGTTCCTTTCTTCTTCTTCTTCGACAACGCCTTTGTCATATGTATTCATCTATTTTCAAATCCTGAAGTCAAAAGTTTGCACCTCTCTCACCCATCAAGATTGTTGGGTATTCATGTGCGAATATAGTCTCACACTGAAAATAGAATTAAAAAATGATGGATTAAATAGAAAGTGAGGTCTCTACCTATTAGCTTAAGCTTTTGGGTCAAATTGGTTCTCAGACGCTATTTAAGGCCCATCGTTTTCCCCGTAGAAACCGTTGTAACTCCTCAATGTGATATCAGAGCCCAGGTTGTGGCGCACGGGGGAAGGCAGTCCAATGTGAAACTGTAAATAAGTTGAGAGTTGACTAGAGTCTATTTTCCACGAATTGGTGGAGTTTCTCAAGGACGGTTGAGGTCGTGAATGGTTGTTGTAACACCTGATTATTCAACCGTAATTTAAGATTTTAATATTCAATTAATGTGTATATGAAGAATGATTAGAGGCAATTTCATTACTTAATTAGTGAATAATAATTATGTTCAACATATTTTGTATATGTGGTAGGGTAAAAAGGGATAAATATAAAATATTATATATAAATACAAGTATGTGTGTGTGTGTGTGAATGAAGACAATAAGTTTGGTGGTGTGTGAGAAAGAGAGAGAGCGCTCTAGAGAATTCTTCATTAATGAGTTTGGCGGGGGAGAGAGACCTTTAGAGAATTCTATTAAATAAAAAATTGTCCTCAAAATTAATCTAACCTATTTATATCTCTTTGAGTTACTATTCATTTAAGAATAAATCTCCAATTCTCTCTCTCACTCTTCACTTTTCCAATTTAGAAAACCTTAAAACCTCTCTTTCAATTTTTTTGTCAATTAATTATCTTTCCTCTTTTTTTTTCTTTCTTCTTTTTTCCTCCATTGGAGCCGGCTAGACTCGAGCTCAGTCCGAGATTGTACTCGAACCAAGCTAGCTCGGCCAACCTTAACCCGCGAGCAACAAAAAAGAGGAGGTGAGGTACATGAGCAAGAAGGAGGAGTAGAGGAGGTGTGTGTTGGTGGTCCAAAAATCAAATTATTAATCAAATAATTAATCACTGGAGGTAAGCTAACACTTTTTTGTCTTTTAATTAAACTTGTTTGTTTAATAATTACATGTTAGAACCAATCTCTAGTACATATAAAACTAAATATAAAATTGTGACAATTGTGTGAGCTTCGTCGATATCGGAAAAAATCACTGAATCGTAAAGTGAGTATAGTTCTCACTTGATTTTAATAATTAAACTTTAAAGTTTTGATTTCATATCCCATCGAAAACTTGTTAAATAACCCTTGGCCCATTTCACGATCGATATCTCTAAAAATTGATTAAAATTATAAAATTTGATAATATATTGTTGGTCAAGATTATGGTATAAATTGTGTCACTTGTGAGGCAAGATATGAGATTTGCAACTTTTTTATGCTCCTAATTATAAATTATGATTTTCATTTGTTCTGATTACACATTCTCTTTATTGTAGACTTAGTAAACATCATATATTATCTCTTACTTTAATTCTCATAATCTTGTAGCAGATTCCATATGAATGCTTTAAATTCTCGTAACTAGCCTCTAGCAAATTGAGAGGGATATGTATAACTTCTGATCTTTATGAATTCCAGGATAAATATCATATATTATAGCTTGTCTTTGAATTTTATTACAACCTTAAAGATTGCCAATAGTGTTGGGCTTTCATGCATATGTGTATCACTTAGTTAAAGATTGTTCAATAGCATTGAATACATCAATAAACTCAAATAGAAAATTATTTATAAAACATGACATGGTAATCAATATATGTGTGTGTAAAGCAAATGCGTGCATGAAACTAAATCGAGACATCGAAAAATGTGAACTTGACTAGTTTTGGTATTAATGTGCTATTGAGTATTATATGGATGAACAATGTGTTGCTACGACATACATTTGTGCATTGCATAGATGGAGAAAGGTTTGTGGATGGGGGAAGACGGGGAAGCTATATATACATATGTACATATTTTCTCACACACACACATTATATTTGTTTTTTTTACTTGTGTGTTGCATAAATTTGTGTGTGTTCTTGGAGGAAGGGTTATGGAGGGGGAGGAGGGAGTATGTGCATGTGAAATATGTGGCATTACACATATAATTTGTTGTACATATTTTACAGAGAGAGTGACTCGAGGGGGAAGACGTGTGTGTGTGTGTAGGAAGGTAGTGGGGAAGGAGAAGAGGAGAAAAATGTGCAAACTATATATATATATATATATATATATATATATATATATATATATATATATATATATAATATATATATATATATATATATACACACACACACACACAACAACACACACACACACACACACACACACACACATATATATATATAGAGATAGACTTGTATCCTTTCAAAAGGATTTGATCCCGGATCCTTCCCACTCAAATTCAACCCTCCAACATTCGAATACAAGATCCACTCGTTGAAGTTGATCTATACTATTTCAAGTATCTATAAACCAAAAATCAAGTGTTTAAATGCTTTTTGCCCATCCATCAAGTAGGGAAAAAACAGACGGCCTAAATAGTGAGTTGGTTAGTTTAACGGTGGTAGAACATTTGAAATCTAACAAAAATTAGTTATAGGGGTTTTTAAATGTTTAGATCATAATGAAATGGCCGGATCGAGAATTTATATGTTTAAAGACATAGATCTAACCAACTCACTACTTTCGGCCGTCCATTTTGCGTCGCTTGATGGATGGGCAAAAATTATTAAAAACACTTGATTTTTTGTTTATAGATACTTGAAATAGTATAGATCAACTTCAACGGAGTGGATCTTGTATTCGAATGTTGGAGGGTTGATTTTGAGTGGGAAGGATCCGGGATCAAATCCTTTTGAAAGGATACAAGTCTATCTTTATATATATATATATATATATATATATACATATATATTATATATATATTACATATATATAATATATATATATATACATATATATATATATATATATACAATATAATATATTATTATATATAATATTATTATATATATATAGAGAGAGAGAGAGAGAGAGAGAGAGAGTGCTTGATTACAAAATAAACGTTTTTTTTTGGGTGCAACTCTGAATAGTTCAAATCCCATGCTCGGCATCCAATGCAAGATCTACTCCGTTGAAGTTGTTCTACATTATTTGAAGTCTCTAAAATAAAAACCATGTCATTTGAATACTTTTTTTTCTTATCCATCAAGTGGGCGCAAAATGTAAGGTCACCTCGAGAGGGGTAAATAGGTAACTAGCTATTATAATGATGAATAATGCGGAATTAAAAACTATTTAAGTAAACTAAACTATTAAGCTAAACACACAAAGTATAACACAAGAGTGTAGCCGAATTCCTGGTGAAGGGCTCTGAACTATCTCCTCAAGATTTCTCTAGATAAGAGTTGAGGCGCCACTATGAGTCTTTTAGTTGAAATACAAGTGTGAGCAAACAAACCAAGCATATAATAATTAAGCACAAGATATATCAAGCATATAAAGAGATAAGCAATGTAAGTATGTAAGATATAAATACAAGTGAGGATAGAGAGCAATCGCAACACTGAGAGATTTTTTTTGAGGTTCGAGCCCCCTTACTCTATGTCCCCGCCTTCAACACTATGAAGATTTACACTAAAACCGATCCCACCGGATCACCGTCGGTGCCACAACACCTACAAGGAGTTCACATTAGAACTCTTGCACTCACTAGTCGCTCTCTTGTTCCCGCAAGAACAACACGCAACCCCCAAACACACTAGCTTGCCGAGGCTCCCGCTACAACACCGAGCCCCACAAGAACTCGAAACAATACGAACCCGTAAGTTCACCTCCTCAAATACAAGATGAAACACTTTGGTGATCACTACACTTGGATCACCTAAAAGAGTCTCACAACAAAATCCCTAGAGGATTGATATAGTAATGGATAGCTCAAGATTGTGTGAAAAAAATTAGGATAGAGATGTGGTGAAAAACTCAGAAATCTCTTTTGAAAACCACTCTTGAAAACTCTTCTTTTGATATGGAAGTATTTGATCTAATACAAGTGGAGAAAACCTCGAAATAGATGAAAAAACTAGCTTGAAAACCCACTCAAAATCTTATAGAAAACAGCCCAAAACAAGCCTCATATAAATAGAGGCTCCAAAAACTATCCATTGGGGACAACTCAGCAGGAAATCCTGCTGTCAGTCGACCGCCCGGTCGACCGACCACGGTTAGATTTCTGACAGTTGTGCCACCGGTCGACCGCCCGGTCGATCGGGCCAGCACCCGAGAGTTGGGAGCTTTCAGTCGGTCGAACCCGCCCTGTCAACCAGCCTACTATGGCTGGCCTGTGCACGTCCCTCATGCGCATTGGTCGACCGTCTAGTCGACCGACTACTGGTCCGGTCAACCGTCCGTCGACCGCCAGTGTGTCCGGCTGGGAAAATAGGGATTGAAAACTTAGACTGTTCAATGCCATTAAATCCCATAAATTCTCATAAATTCTACAAAAATAAGTTTATTAATATAATTTGATATATAAACATGTTTGATTAAAATTCAATACATATTACAAGCATTTTGAATTATTTTGGTGATATAGAAATTTTAGCCTTAAACAAAAACCGTATTTTTAAAAAACAATCTCCAAATTGGAAGACGATTTTTTCAAAACTTCTCCAAATACAAAAATAAGATATCTTAAATACTTTTGAAGCTTAGTGTGTATGGATATGATCTAATAACATATAAGATGAAATATCTATGTTTTTGACAATAAGCTCTAAAATAATTTTGATAAAACACATGTATACTTTGAAGCTCAAAAATCAAAACGATATTTTTCTAAACTCAAAATTATCTTATGAAAGCACATATAATTTTTGTGTGTGTATATGAACTTGAGCATTCCATAACTAATCTATCATTTGCATTTTATTTAAAAATAATCTTAACAGTTACAAATATGGCACAAGTCTCCCTGAAAATCTTCTCTTGAAAATCTTCTTCATCTTCTTGACTTGGTCCAAACCTTGATCCATGAGCTAGACTCCTCTTGAGTGCTTGATGTGATCTTGATGCGCGAGCTCTTGAATCAACACGTGCTAGCTTCAAAATTTGACTTCGAATCTTTTGTTGAAGCTAAACACCCACTAAGATCTTGATCAAATATCTGAGACTAAATAAATACAAGATCATTAGTATTATACTACATAAGTTAATCATCATCAAACTAGAGCGATGAGCCTTTGAGCCAACAAAATGGATGGTCGAAATAGATTTTTGCTTATATCTATGCCTTTAGACATACAAATTCTCGATCTGACAATTTTATTATGATCTAAACACTAAAACCCTCATAAACTAATTACCGTTAAACTAAACAACTCACTATTTTCAGCCGTTTGTTTTGTGCCCACTTGATGGATAAGTAAAAATATTCAAATGACCTGTATTTTTTGTTCTTAGGGACTTCAAATAATGTAGATCAACTTCAACATAGTGGATCTTGTATTTGGATATCGGAGCATGAAAAACAAACCGTAAAAATTTGATCCAAAAATAAACAGAAATTTTGTAATCTAACCCATACACGCACGCACGCGCGCGCGCCACACACACACACACACATAAAGAGAGAGAGAGAGACTTGTGTCTTTTCAAAAAGATTTGAGCCCGAATCTTCCCACTCAAATTCAACCTTCTGGCATTCCAATACAAGATCCACTCCGTTGAAATTGATCTATATTATTTCAGTATCTATAAACTAAAAATTAAGTGTTTTGAATACTTTTTGCCCATCTATCAAGCGGCTCAAAATAGACGGTCAAAAGTAGTGG